>BQKN01060040.1:7570-33906 GCA_022839385.1 Asparagus kiusianus
TTATTCCTCTCCATTCTTGGGTTCATCTCTACCAACAAACAAGAGACAAAGGAAATGGAACATGAAATTATTCTTTTCCAATTTTGGGTTTTTCTCTACCAACAAACAAGAGACTCTGAACTGGGAGATCCAAGTTCATCCTTCACAAAATTAAGTTCGTTCTCATATATGGAGAACATAACCTATCTACATTTTGAAATCCATGTCATTCACGCATGGGGGATGTTATCTCTATCCCTTATTAGAGATAAGCCTACATCTAACACATGTAGCCTACACATTCAATGCTGTAGTTTAAAGTCTAAAAGAATTTAAGTCTTTTAGCTCAACGTTATATGTGAAACGGATTTAGATAATTCACATACTAGCCCGATTCAAACGGTAATCGGTAAAGGCATATCAAATCCGTTGATGGCTGAGGATTTGCCAAAAATCCTACAATTATTATGGTTATTCATTTCAAACAAAAGTGAATAATCAATGAGCAAGAAAGTTCACTATATTAGTCAAAGAGTTCAAACAAAACAGCACAAAAAGAAATGTTTTCAAAATTACAACAATTTGTAATGGCGAAGTTCATCTTCTAATTGAGAAAGTTTTGTAGCATAAGCCAATTCGAGCTCAGGTATCAGATTAGCTTTAAATTTTCTTTCATCGATGCTTTGAATTCTGGCCATCTCTTGTTCCTTGTCAGCGAAAATCTTATCCTGAAGATTCAGCTGTCGGAGTATGTCCACCTCAGCCCGAGTTACCTCCGCTAAATCAGACTCCAAAGTCTCACAAGCTTCCTTAGCTGCAGCAAGTTGTTTCTCTAATTGTGCCACCTCTACTCGACGTGACTCCAAATCACGATACAAGTCTGCCTTAATTTGCGTCTTCGTGGTAGCACTCACCCGGAGTTGATTAATGCGAGTTCTCAGCATTTGAAGTTCAGATTCAGCGGATTTTTGAGAATCACGCCACTCCTGCAATTTCAGGTCTATCTGGGAAGTAATATATGAAGAAGCACCACTAACACGAAAGCTCTGCAACCGTTCGATATGTTGTCTAAGATCGACCAAGTAAGCTTCAATTGAGTCTGATAATTCAACGCATCCATGCGCTCTAATTCCGGATACATGATGATCGAGAGACTTCTTAAAAGGTTCAAAGGATGAACCTTTAAGGAGAATTCGATCAACCACGATGTTCAAGAAAGTGACAAAGCTTTGAACGTCAGCACCGATAACAGCCTGAACCGGATCTTCATCCGCCAATAAAGCTTGAATGCGATCAGACAATGATAAAGGAGCTATAAAATGAACAAATGAAAGGAATTTAAGATATACAAGCCTGCGTATAACAGCGAACGGAAACGTATTAAGAACACCATAATTGAGTTACCTTGGCTTGGCAAGACCACAGCGGGTTCTCTAACAACTGGGGCTTGCTCAGAAATGGCGCTCGGCTGTTGATCAACTACTTCAGATATTGGTTCATCTGAAGCCCCTAATGACTCCGGATCCGGAGTTATAATTCCGTGAGGGACAACTTCTATGAAAGAGAAAGGGATGAATCAATATTCTACCCTATTAATCTGACTTCGAAACATATCAAAGTGAGACATACCAAGTTGAGGTGAAATTATGGGAGGTTGCTCTTCTACGGTAACCTTCGACCCTCCCGTTTCATGAATAGCCGAGGTCGGATCGGAAGCTACAACGGGTTCAACTTCGACGACATCAGAAGTTGGAGGAACAGTAGGTGGTGGTTCAATTACAGCTGGAGGGCCTGCCAAAAGTATAAAACCCAAGCCTTCAGGTTGATCACATTCACAAAGGACAGTAGATGCATCAACTTCGTTTGTTGGTCCTACATCTAAAATTCCCATTTCAGTCATAAATAAATGGGAAATACAACTTAATTAAAAAAAATTTAAGTCCGAAAGTACATACCTTCCAACGTACCTGCTTCAGTTGAATCAACTTGAGTAGTTGGTCCTGCAGTAGCGGAGGGAATCGGAGATGACAATATATCGGAAATCTTCTGATGTGCATCATCGGAAATATCAAGATCAAAATCACGTTCATCAAAATCTCCGATATTTATATCATGAGTAAGTTCCGTGTCTCTCGGTTCATTGACAGGCGTGTCTGTTAAGCGGAAGGATCCGTCAGTACATGTGCAAGGAATGTGAGGGAATCAAGACAAACAAAACCAAAATTACCTTCAACAGCGGGTATAGGTTCAGCGGCGCTACTACTCACACTCACCTCCTTTAGTTTGACTAAAAGAAGATAAAGCGCACAAGTTAGTAGAAGAGGAACACGTTCCGATTCATCTATTTTCCGATAATATCCTCCAAATGAAGAAGCACATGTACCTGTCTCGGTAGTTGGAGAGGACGGTGCGACAACTGGAGGAATGCTGGCGTCCACATTGATGGGTCCTTCACTCATTGCTTGGTGTACTTGTTGGGTGAAACCAGATTCATCAACGTCCATCAAACCCGGAGAAGAGGGCTCTGGCATAATTTCCCCTTCCTCTTCTGGTTCAACTACAATAATAAGAAGAATGAATAAATTTTAACCTCAAAAGATAAAATGACGGAGAGGAAATGACAAAGAGAGTTTACCTCCTTCATCAGCTGGAAGGTCTTGGAGGATTTCCTCTTCACGTAAAGGAGAAAGTCGGCGTTGCCGACGAGCAGCCTTCTTGGTCCTCTTTGACAAACGAACATCTCCAGAAACTTCTGAACCTTCATGGCGAAATTTGGTTCGTGGCTCAATTCCTTGAGCAGGACGGGATTGAACTTCAGAAGGAGCAGAAGGCCGAGACCTCTTTCTACTAAGAAGCGGAGCAACTTGTTCTTCTTCTTCTTCGGTTTCTTCCTCCCCTACGGGCCATCTAACAGTCATTTTATTGGAAGACGATAAAGGAATATCCTTCTCCACCATTCGTACACCTCTTGAGGGAACACTTGGCGATTGAGGAGAAGATGCCCGACGAGTTCGGTGAGCCACAGGAGAAGAAGGAATATCGGCCTCCCCTCCACCTCGCGTTTCATCCTCTTCGCTGGAAGTGTCAAAGTCATCGCTTTCCTCAGAGTCAACTGCTTGTTTTCCTTTACGGGAGGACGTAGCGGGTTCTTTTCCTTTTCTAGATACAATTCTCCGAACCATCGCTTCAGATTCTAGTTCAGAAATCTTTTTCTTTGGGACAGGAGTGTTAGCAGCTAAAACCCATCGACAATAAAGATAAGTCAAAAGAATATCGGGTTCAGCGACAGGCAAGCTAAATTGAGCTCCTGTACATCCAGCAACATTCCAAAACCAAGCTCGCACTCCATCAATGAGGCCTCCGCAATTTATCAACCACTTATTGGAATTCCCAACGTACAGTTGATCATAACCGAATTGTCGCGCAAAACGACAAGGAAAATAAGGCTCAATCCTGCAGAGATTCTTCGATCGGAAAACATTATAACCTGGGCGAATGTTCATAAGCCAATGAAAGCTACCCATGTCGAGAGAAGTCCTGTTGGCCCCAGGTATTTCCTCATCAACGAGTGTGTCATTATATGCGCCGGAAAATCGAGGGAAACATTTGTAAAATTCCCAGCACTTGGCATTCTTGAACTGCTTCACTCGTTCGGCCCACGATCGGGAAGGATATAACCACTTACATCCTTCTAAAAGCTGCAGTAAGGGGATTTCTGGATCAGACACGTCAGGTGCTGACATCATGTCCGATCGATGGAGAACTAGCCACGTCATTAGATATGTGTATGGTAACTCAACGCTCGACAACGGAATCTTGGTTGAAGGCTCAGCACTTACTTTTGTAAAAGTGTTAGCTAAGATACGTAAACCGCTATGAAGGGCAGCAATCATGGCGGAGAGAAGAGATAACCTACCTCCAACAGCTAATTGCACAGCTGGAAAAAGAACTTCAAGAGGAAGCGCCTCAGAAGATTGATGCGGCACTACACATTTCTTTAGCCATATGGCCAGATAACCAGAAAGAAGAGTCGCAGGCTTCATTCTCTTGGTGGATTGCCATAAAAAAGTACTGAACTTGGTGCCTCTAAGAAAACCGCCCTCAGACGACTCAGTTCTATAAGACTGAGCGTTAATCTTCGTAATCAGACTATTAACTTCAGAAGGAGTCAGAATTGGTGATTCACAAACAGCTTCACCGGTCGAACTCTCGAGATTCTGAAACAAGTAGTCGGCAAACTGTTTCAAACTGACCCGAGCTGCTTTCTTACTCTTCACTTCGATCTTGGCTATCGCTATTTGGTAGTGACAAGTCAACTCCCAAAGAATATCATAAGCAGGAGAGCCAGCCTTTTTCATCGCCATGAGTCGACGATTGTTGGGAAAATATTCTTGATAAGGAGTATTCCCCAATGGCAATCCGGATACCTTCATCATTTCATGGAGTGGAAGTCCTAACTCCCCGTACTTGGTAAGAAATGTATTGGTCTCCGGAATATAAGATTCGAATAAGGCAAGGAAATGATCTACACTTACGGGGAGACCATACATGCTGGCTCGAATCGGAACGTGTAATCCCAAGTTCTTTAACTCTTGATCCCAACGATTGAGTACGTAGTCAGTCATTCTAGCCCACCATCTGTCCTTAAGAGAGTGAACCCATCCATAACATCTGAATCTTGGAATGGGAAGTTCTCGGCCAACCCGAGCGAGTCTATTCTTTACCGTATTGGCCCTGATCATCAGTTCATTCTGGGGTCCGCTATCTGGTCCAAATATTCCTGGGTGGAGACCACGAATATTATGTCTACTAAGGGAGCCAGGAGCGCTAATATCTCTACCAATGAAACCACAATGGATGTGCTCGTGGTCTTCTGTCAAGTGCCATGTCATTCTTCTCTGAACAGCC
Organism: Asparagus kiusianus; assembly: GCA_022839385.1. NCBI lineage: Eukaryota > Viridiplantae > Streptophyta > Magnoliopsida > Asparagales > Asparagaceae > Asparagus > Asparagus kiusianus. Next base: position 12,458 of record BQKN01060040.1, read on the forward strand.
AAATTCCTTAACTGCAAAAGTGAACATTGTCGAGGGAACGGAGGAAGGAATAAAAAAGCACCTTCGTGTTCATTCAACCAGATTTCGGGGCCACGGCAAAGACTGTCTGGATCTTCTACCGAATCTCCGAACAAATAATCAGGCTTCTTTAACGGTTCGGTAGAAGTTAGAATGGGAGTTAAGGGTGAGTCGGTCAATAAGGCACGCAGAACGCGACGGCTTCCTTCACGGATTAATTCGGGAAAGCTGTCATCGTGATCTTCATTAAACTGACGGGCCTCTCTAACCAAGAACTCGCCTTTGAAAGAAGCGTGAAGGGTACCACTCTGTCCAGGATCTTCTCTATTAGAGAAGGCTGCAGAAGGGAAAGGGACTGCAGGAAGAAAAGTCGAAGACAGTTGAATAACAAAGGCTAAATGGCTAAGCGGCTGAAGCGGTGATTACTGCCAGACGTTACCGCGGCAGCATACACTGCCGCGCTCAGCCGCGGCAGTACGAGCTGCCGCGGTAACTGACGACGAATCTGGCTTCGAAAAGAACGACTGTTCGAGCCAGGTTCATACTTTTGGCTGAGATACCTATCTTGATCGAGCAAGATATGTATATTGTAGCGTCAATCCTCTCGATGGAGGATGTCAACTCTTCCCGGATACCCCTCAAAGGAGGCAAACGAGGACATACAGACAGAAAACAGTGATTTTGAAAGGGGGAAACGTTGAAAACTCACCCCCAAAGGAAGGAACAGCAGCCTCAACCTCCTCAGGTGCTGGTGTCGTCGACTTACCCTTCGGAGCACGAGTTTTCTTTGGCGACATGATGAAAACAATCTGAAAGCAAGGAGAAATTAGGGTTTTCGTGAGATCCCAAACAAAAGAACGAAATCAAACCCTAAAACACAACATATGAATGTGGTTTTACCTGGGGATGAACGAAATCAAGTTTCGGTTGGAGAAAAAAGCTCTGAATCAGATAGATCTCAAAACCCTAGATCTTAAAACCCTAAATACACCCAAATATGAGGAGGTGGAAAGGGGAAAAGCCAGAAAAATCCCTTTATAGGGTTTTAGGGGAAGTTTCGAACTCAGAGAAGCGGGGAAAATGACCCGAAAAAGGCCCAAACCTCGGTCTTATAACCCAACTGGCCGAGCGGTGCGCGGCACTAGATGCTGTCGCGCTCGAACGCGGCACTCAACACTGTCGCGCTCGAGCGCGGCAGTTTATGTTGTCGCGGCAGCTGACGTCATGATTCACTCTGTCACGCATACATAACGATCTCTGGGGTATCTAAATACATACATCTCCCTCTGTATTTTATAATACATACCTGAACACTCCAATAGAGTATATGAGTATAAACTGTTTCTCCAATTCTCAACAACGGTTTCAATTCAAGACTTCGACAACGGCTACGCGATAAACGCAGCACCGGGGAATTCTTAGCTATTCTACAAAGCGCTGAATAGACTAGGAAATGGAGAAGTCAAGAAGTGAAGCCATCCGCAGACCATTCTATGCAACTTCCTCTACAAAGCACTGAAGAAATTGCAAGAAAAGCTTATCATATCCAAAGTGTCCCAGACTCTTCTCTGAAAATACTGAGTCTGAGATACTTTGGAGGGGGTATCTGTAGGCGTCAAAAAATGCTCACAGACATCCAAATACCAGAAGAGATCATTTAAAAGAAACAACTCAACAAAACGACATGTGCACATGGCCCATGGTGTCGCGGCTGAAGCGCGGCAACTGATGGTGCCGCGGCTAAGGCGCGGCGACTTGTGGTGCCGCGGTTGTAGCGCGGCAGCATATGGTGCCGCGGCTACAGCGCGGCAGTCAACCTTGCCGCGGCTACTGTAGAGGGGTTCTGTGGCGGTTACGAGGCAGTTATACGATGGTTTCTGAAGTCCACGTGGCGATATATCAGAAATAGAACGTGTGCTGACGTGGAAAAGCCGTTAAACCACGTAAAAAGTGGTTAAAGGTCGTGGGAGAGCGGTTTCAAGCACGATAGAACGTGCTGACAACTGCCTCTTTAGCCGCGGCAGTCTATACTGCCGCGCCAATAGCCGCGGCAGTGTAGACTGCAGCGGCCAAAGAGTGAACACTTGGGCAGTTATTTTGCCTTATATTCGCTGTGGTGCACTTCTACCCCTATAAATACCCTCCTAAACACGAAATAAAGAAGAGAGAGCAGATTGGAGCAGAGGAGACTTAAACTTTTGGAGATTTTGAGGAAGAGAGAAATCATTTTCACCCTTTGACAAGTATCATTTGGTGATTCCTAGAGATCTAGCACAGACTTGATCTTTGGAAGAGTGAATATCTTACATCGATAGGATATTCGCTTCAAATCCATACTTCGATAAACGAAGGAAGGATATCAAAACAACCTTACGATCTTCGAATCGGTGGTCCACGAGCTAAAGCACTCTCGGCACAGGCAAAGTCCCACAAAACAGTGTTCGATAGACGAATTCTGTGTTATTTTCTTCAAGAGTTGTAATTTTTCTTATTTTCATTGTAATTTTCTGTAATCGAAAGAAGATTAATGGAATCTACGATGGAAACAACTTTTGCTGAAAACAGAGCCCTGTTTGGGAAAAGGGGAAAAGTCGAATGACCTTTCGATTTGACCTTAATGGTCTATTTATATACAGCTGTAGCTGTCAGATCAGCGCGGGATTTTAGGCAAAAATCTCACCCGAAGAGAGATTTTCATAATTTTAAAAAGGGGTTACAACTTCCAAACGCACCCCTTGCATTCAGACAATTTGGACGCACGCTTTAAGCATGCGTTCTGATGACCATCCTCAACCTGGCATGCAATTGCTCTTTTCAGAGTGCACAATATTTCAACCAAGAAGCTATCCTCTTGATTAAGCTGGAGATAAGGTCCTGTAGTTCCTTCCATCTCTAGTAGTAAATTTGGCTTAAACCAGGGAATGCCGAATCTCCCTGGGGATGATGAGCTTAAATAAGCAAACTCCAAGTCGTCGCTGGCGAATTAAACAAGAACGATGATGCTTCACCCAATCTTCAATAGGGTGCATTCAGTCAACAAAATTTTGGGATCCAAAGTGTTTCGAAAATTCGTCCCAGTCAACCGCGAACTTTCGAAAACTTTGGAGGGGGTTCTGTAGGCTGTCTAAAATTTATAATAAGATAGCTGGTTCCCCATCAAACACTGATGCTGAAGGTCACAATATGACGACTTTCAGAAAGTCATTCCAGGTAGATCAATGGAAATTACAATCAGACGATCTTCAAGACAACAACATGGCTGAAATCACATTAGCAACTATCAGAGATGCTGATGAGCAGTGTAATGATTTTAGAAAAGCGGGAAGATCTAGAGGGCCATAAGCAAATCTTCAGCATGCTGAGAAGCTCACGATCAAGATATCTTAGTGAAGATTGTGACCTGCAGTTGATAGAGCGTCATTGGGACATCTCAATTATCACAAACGACCTGAATAGGACCTTTCTGATTGGTCATTGGTGTCATCCATATATAAAGACAAAGGAGACATGCACAGCTCGAACACAGCTCATCAACCACTGCCGAACGCAGCTCATCGCTGTTCAACGCAGCTCATCAACCGCTGCCGAACGCAGCTCATCGCTGCTCAACGCAGCTTATCGCTGCTCGACGCAGCTCATCAACCGCTGCCGAACGCAGCTCATCGCTGCTCGACGCAGCGCATCAACCGCTGCCGAACGCAGCTAATCGCTGCTCAACGCAGCTCATCAACAGCTGCCGAACGCAGCTCATCGCTGTTCAACGCAGCTCATCAACCGCTGCCGAACGCAGCTCATCGCTGCTCAACGCAGCTCATCGCTGCTCGACGCAGCTCATCAACCACTGCCGAACGCAGCTCATCGCCGCACAACGCAGCTCATCGCCGCACAACGCAGCTCGTCTGACTTATTCAAACACGATCATAACAACTTTGAAGCTGTTCTCAACCCACGATTTGGGGAATGGTTTACGTGGGTTGTTACACCCGATTAATGGGGTAACTAATCCCCCACTTAGGCGCGGATTATGGGGGCGGTTACACCCCTGATCCCCCTATAAATATCAAAAAACTCAACAGAGTTAAGGATCGGATTTTGGATAATCAGATCTTGGGAGGCTTAGATCGGATTTTCTGTGAGAAAGAGTTGAAGATTTAACTCTTTATACAGTCTGGGGAATCAACATCCAAGGGAGGATCCAGACATTATATATTTGGCTAATTAACCGAATCATCTTCGGTTCAGATAACTCTTGTCATCAGAGTTTATTATTCGCCCTGAGTTATAATACTCGGCAAGAGTCATCAGCTATAAAAATTCAGTTGTTCCAGCAAGTTGAAGTATTCAGATCGTCAACGAGAAGCAAATTCGACGCGAGCATTCGAAGGAAGCATCTCATCGCCACCGTGAAGAACCCAGTCTTAAACAAAGGAGAAAATCAAATTTATTTTCTTCTCTTTTGTACCCCGGAATTCAAATTGTAATTGAGAATTGAGAGAGTTGTAATCATTCTTTTTCTAAGCAGTTAGAGAAAATAAAATCAAATACAATTCTTTTTACTATTCTTCTTGTTACAAAATTTCCACCAAACAAGACTAAAGGAAGAAGAGTTCAAGGGTTGAAGCCATTTACAAGTCCTTCTACATGATCTACTCAACCAAGCATTGAAGGGATCGTAAGTAAAATCTATCTTATCCAAAGTATCCCAGACTCTTCTATAAAAGAATACGTCTGGAATACTTTGGAGGGGGTATCTGTAGGCGTCAAAAAATGCTAATAGATATCCAAACATAGAGAAGATCATCAAAAAATCACATCATACTGTCTTAAAAAAAATCAAGATAGATATGAACTGTCTCGCCAACGAGACAGACTTTGCTATCTCGCCAGCGAGACAGACTTTGCTGTCTCGCCAGCGAGACAGACTTTGCTGTCTCGCCAGCGAGACAGTGTTTGCTGTCTCGCCAGCGAGACAGTATTTACTGTCTCGCCAACGAGACAGTATTGAAGTGGTCAAAACCACCTTGAAAACCGCCATACACGTGTCCATTAACTGCTAAAAGACGTGGGAAACATCGTGGGCGAAAATCACGTGAATAACTGCCAAAATAACGGAGTTTGAAATGTGGGAAGGCAGTTACAGCGAGAAACTGCCAGGAATATTCGTTTTTCGAGATAGTATTTTACTGTCTCGCTGGGCGAGACAACAAATTTACTGTCTCGCTGGGCGAGACAGCAAACACTGTCTCGGCCAGCGAGACAGTAAACACTGTCTCGCCAGCTAATTCTTCGTTTTGTTGAGTTTTTACAGTTATGAACCCCTGAGGCTATAAATACCCCCCTAGGATCATTTCTGATGAGGATCGAGCACTTGTTAGAGCATTCCAGAGCAGAGAGAGCAGAGATTTCAGTTCTTGGAACAATTCCTTGAGTTCGAGCTTTGACTTGATCTTAAGAAGAACGATCATCTTACTTTGATAAGATCCTCGTTTCAAATTCTCACTTCGATAAACGAAGTCAGAATCATTAAGCCCCCCCTCTTCACGATCTGTGATTCGGCGGTCCACGAGCTAACGCGCTCCCGGCACAGGCAAAGTCCCACAAAAACAGGAGTTGATAAACAATTTCTGTGTTATTTTCTCGAGAGTTGTATTTTTTGCTTATTTTCATTGTAATTTTCTGTAAACGATCGAAGTTTAATGGAATCGACAATGGAAACAACTTTTGACGAAAACACGGATCCAAAGATGGAAATCGAGGAGGCACCGTATAGCCCATGCCCCCGGCGAGGCCGATGGCCACGCCCTTCGGAAGAGCCTCATCAGAAAAGATCGCTGCAAGAAAGAACCAAAGAATCAGGACAAAATCCACCATAGGAACAAATCCGCCTAACAAGGACAAGATATGTTTATGCGGACTGCATTCGCCCTTATCAGATAGAAGTCGAACTCGCCAGACAAGAAAATGAGTTCGCCTTCACCCAACATTGGCCAATTTCGCCTGTAAAGATGGAAATTTTCTATCTACAAATAGATGTAAAAATCCCCCTAAAAAAAGGGCGATTTTTACCAGGGAAAATGCCAAGAAGCGACAGGCTCTACCAGGGGAGACGAATGATGCTCATTCCCCCAACCCAACGTCTATAACCGACGCGAGGTCATCAGAAGAACCCCATTGACTTACCCAAGCGCGGCTCCGGCATGATGGCGGGAGCACCGCCGGAGAGATGGTCGGAATAGCGTCCAGGGCCTTTTCCTTTCGCAACACACTTCTTGGATTTCGGCGCCATTGAAGGATAAAGCGGGAACTCTCTCTTTAGAAAATTTTCAAGATTCCTGAGCACGGTAACTCTCAAAGGAAGAAAGTAGCTTATTTAAAGGCAGATTTGTTTACGTGGCCACGATCGCTCTCGAAAGACGAAACCCTAATGGACAAGGGACGTGGCCACGATCGAAATCAACGGCCCAGATCGCCCCCAGTATGTCGAAGGAACCGTCAAAACAGGGAACATGCCGGTCGTAACCTGGAACCCGAACCGAAATCGACGGTTGTATCCGGCGGTTGAGTTTGAAAACCGCGGCCACGATTCGAACGAGGCGCACGAAGCTGACGTCAAATTGTCGAATCACAATGAACGCGACATGACGGGACCACGCCGCCTTAGCTGGAAAAGCACGAAGCCCCACCAGCGGACACGTGGTTTGCTCACGCTGAACCTAGTTTCACCCAAAGGAAAGGTCTCATCGGCGAAAACTCGAATAAAATCCGCAAGTCGAGTGAAGTTTCGCCTTCGAAGCCTAACTTCGCCTGAATGGCTCATTCGCCTTTAGAAACAGGCGACTTGTCCAAAGCTTTGAAACCAACGAGGTGACTTCGTTTAAACCCGCGCCCCAGACGGCTAAAAGGTCAGAGCGAAAATCTTAGCATTAAGCCTAAGAGAAACTACTTAACAACTCATCATACTAAGGGGAATAGTATGGCTAGCCCGATTCAAACGGTAATCGGTAAAGACAGATCAAACCCGTTGATAGCTGAGGGTTTGCTAAAAATCCTAAAAGAAACCAAATGCACTTGGTCAGCCCAGAACTTCTTTGTTCAAAGTATTCCAGACCACACGTAAGCCGGTTTAGGTCTGAAAACTTTGAATGGGGTCTTGTAGACGGTAAAAATTATCGCTGTGAATTGGCGCATGAGTCCGCCCACGAATCGGAACCGCCCACTTAGGTGAGGGACGGACCGCGGCCACAGGATGGGCTCACTGACGCATAGGCCCCATATTCGCTCTCATGCGCCAAGTCACGTAGACTCGCCGGTAAGGTGAATACGCCCTCATAAGCCAAAGTTATCCGGATCCGCCTACATAGGTCCAAATTCGCCCACGCGAGTTGAGAGCCGGGTTCTCGGGGACAAGCCTTCCCCACTTCCCGTGATGTGAGGGGAGGGAGCATAGTACTCTAGGCCCGTCAGATGGCCGCCCACGATACAAGTAAGCGGACAGGCGCCAGAGCAGCCTGCACGCTCATAAACACGGTTCACCTCGCCCGTCAGAGTCAAGAGCTGAATTCGCCGGCATTCGGCAAGCTGTCCAAACCCATTCGAGTACTGGGCACCCATTCTCCCGCTTCTATTGAGGCGTAGGGGGGCACAGTGCTCCAGGCCCGTCAGATGGCCTCCCACAGTACAAGTGAGCGGACAGGCGCCAGAGCAGCCTGCACCCTCATAAATGCAGCTTACCTCACTTGTCCAAGCGAAAGACGAGAGCCGCCGGCGCTCGGTGAGTTGGCCAGATCCACTCAAGTATCTGACAGCCGCTGTCACACATACGAGGAGGGGATTTCCCACTCCTACGTGACGTGATGTAAAACACGGCTCCTCGAATGAACGTTCATGGTACAGGTGAACAACAGGATATCTCTGAACAGTGTATGGTCACATCCCATAATTTAAGTAGCAGCCAAGCTGTCTCCCTTCCATTTAAGAGCCTCTTCCAGCAACCTTTCAAAGCGGGTCAAAAAGAGGTCGAAAACTTTGGTAAAAAAGGATCGACGATAAGCTCCCAGCATAATTTTTTGCATTGCAGCGCCATCTCCTAGTTCCGAGCCCCGATCACCGGCGAACTAGAAGATTCGAACTCCATCGACCCGAGCTTCTACTGAGTACTGAAGCTCTCCAGCAACCTCGGTCAAACCGTTCAAGGGAAGCAGACTCGGCACGAGCACCGAGCGAAGTATCCTGTAGCTACCGAAAGTCCCCACGTTAAACAAGGAGGGCATTCCCTCTTCTTCTGTTGTAATTTCGATTGATTAGTTTGTAATAAGCCATTCTTATCAATACAAACGAAATGCCCTGTTTTCGGGAAAATCAGAAATTTACACCTACAGCCTTGTCTACGACGATTTGAGTCAATAGGGCCAGGAGTTCATTGAGGGTCTTCTGCTGTACTCGGAGCATGGCGTCCTGCTTAGCAACCCTCTTTGAAAGATCTTCAGAATGTTCTGTCATATGGGCGAAGCTCTCATGCCCAACGAAAGAGCTTGATGATTGGGACTTCGCAATGGCTGAGTGTTCATCATCGGAATTAGTTCCTCTGACTAACCTACGATAGTTGATAGGGGGAATGACTCATGTTCGCGTCCGAGTGCGTTGGTAGATTCCTTCAAACTCGTTAGCGATTTCTCTGACGGTCGGTGAACCACTTGTCTCAGAGTCATCGGAACTAGGACCTGAGGTTTTCCCTCTGCCGATCACATTGATAGTGACCCCAGGATACTCGGTCTCTGGAGATTTCTTCCTGTGAGAACGTCGTCGTTGGTTGGGCAAAGCAACGTTCGTGAATTGGTCGAACACCAACAGTTTGGCTGCATATGAGCAGCATTGACATCCCGAGAGGACCGTAGGAATCAGTCGTTCACATTAGAATGAACGAATGACTTGTTGCATCGGTCTTTCTCTTGATATGAACTCTCTCAAATCTATTGTGAAGATTCGAGGATAATTACTCACTAATCGTGAGGTTTGAATTGGAACCCCCAGTCCATGATTGGACAGGAATGGCTCTTGGTGAACATGGATCTGGTTAAGATGCCTTGAATCCATGAACTTCTTATATCTGCTCCTTAATTATTCATCTTCCTTTTATAATGTTATTTTTTTAAGTGTTTTCACTTTCATAGCACTATACTTCCTTAGGTCAAGTTTCGTTTCATGCCGATCCAAATGAAATAAAAATTAAATTGGATTTAGATTATATTTATCTCCTAACAATTCAACTATCAGCATAACAATTTAAACTGGGTGTAGCCTATTCAAACAAACATTAAATAAATAAATAAATAATCAAAGTGTAATCGAGAAATAAGTTTTAGTAAGAAAATAAACCAAAAATACTTAAATTAAAGTGAGCGAAAATTATCAAAATGTAACTAAGGAATAAATTTTAGTAAGAAAATTAACCAAAAAATGCGTAATAATAATATTTAACCACGTGCATTGCATGTGCATAAAATTTAGTATATATAAAAGGTTTTCTTGTAAATGAATCGTGGGATTCTAATGGGTATCGCTTCGTGGCCACAGTAAGAGGATACACCCACAATTATCATAAACTTTGTGTCTTAATTAAGAGAGGTCGGCCGGCAAAGACATTCGCATTAGTAATGGAATAAAATGATTTGTGGTTTCTTTTGTGGATGGTGACGGCCCCCTTCTTAGCTGTAGCTCGTAGACCAAGGATAGATTTCTCTTCATCCAAAAAAATCATTTTTTTAGTAGAAAATTCTTGTTGTGAGCCAAAGTCGTCTTGGCGAATGCGTCTTGGAATTCCCAATAAGGAAAGGAAACTCGTTTAACGCTTAATTAAGATTATTGGGATCACATCAGAAGCCTTGAAAGGTAAAAATAGTGGCAGGCAATTGGACGACACACTAATATATTGTGCGCCAAACAAATCTGCAGGTATCTCTGTTTTTTTTTTTTTTTAATGCATGCATAGGTTTACTTTGAGCAGATTATTAGGGCCTTTTCTGCAACAAGTCCAAAGACGTTTATCTTTTTAATTAGACATATTTAGCTGCATAAAGTTTTATTTGTAAAGAAGATTTTATTTTTGCTCCCTACCAGCAGAATTCAAGTCATCGGTGTTAATTAGCCATCTGCCTCTTCTTCTTAATGAAGCCACGGGGCCCCTTTCGACATGGGCATGAGAGAAGACCGGTGAAAATTCTTGGAAAAGAGTTGTTTGGCCACACCATTTATGTCTGGCTCGGGTCCATGAGCCCGTTAGCGCGATGTAAATCGTGGGACTCATAGAGTGCAATGCATAGTGTGGCTCAATCCACTATCAAATTTGACTAGTCAATATTACACTTGGCTCTCAAAACCTATCATTTAAATCATTCAATCACTCAATCAATATTCAATGTGGGACTAAATCTAGGGGTATCACAATCATCTCACATTAATTACGCGACGTTATCATCACGACATGATAATTGGTCCTTCTTGGTTATCACCACCAAGTGATGTGGACTCTACATGTGGCTGCTATGGGCTTCCAGTGACTAGTCAAAGCTATACTTGGCTCTAATATCCATTATTTAAACTATTCAATCATTTAATCAATATCTGATGTATGACTCTATCTGGAGGCATCACAATCACCCCACTTTAGTTACGCGATGTCATCATCACCGCATAACAATTGGTCCTTTTTAGTATCACATCAAACGATGTGGACTGTAGAGGTGGCTTCTACGGGCTTCTAGAGAAAGCTCACACGACACTCATGAGGTGTAGCACTTTGTTTCACATAACACTTAGCTCTACATTTCCCGTTGGCTAACTATTTATTCTGACATCATTTGTCATGCCTCGGGATCACGATTCTGTTGGCGCGTTGTAAGTTATGGGACCCATGGAGTACAACACATCGTTTGACTCAATCTACTACCAAAACTGATCAGTCAATATTACACTTGGCTCTCAAGACCTATCATTTAAGCCATTTAATCACTTAATTAATATTCGATGTGAGATTAAATCTTAAGGTATCATAGTTCTTCATGAATAACATAGTTGCGCTCTAGGATGAAACCCTTGGTCTGGTAAACCATTTATCTAGAAGTTCTTGCAACTACTCTTTAAGTTCCTTTAGTTCTGTAGGACCCATTCTATAAGGGACCTTTGAGATTGAACTTGTGTTTAGAACCAGTTCAATAAGAAATTCTATTTCCCTATTGCGTGGCATTCTGAGAAGGTCTTCTAGAAAGACATTTGAAAATTCACGCATGATATGAATTTGATCCAAACTAACTGCTTTCTGACTCAAAACTTGCACTAATGCTAGAAAATCATTGTACCCACTTCTCAACATGCAATGAGTTTGAAGAACCGATATAATGCACACATGCTTTTACACTTACTACCCCTCAAAGCAAAACTCCAATTGTTTGGGAAAAATGTCACTTTCTTCCCTTGATACAAAATAAGTGCATGAATTTAGATAACCAATCCATCTCTACAATGATATCACAATCGTGCAAATCAAGGATGATCAAATCTGCTGGAAGCTCCCTACCCATTACCTCTATCTTACTTTTGCAATACTTATTAGATATTAGTATGCTATTTCCTGGTGTCACTGGTACAAAATAATGCATCATAGACGAAAAATTCCGTTTAGGATACTCATATTTCCGTCTAGGAAAACTATCCCAGATGGAATTCCATCTTGGATGTGCGTCTAGGATGTTGCCTAGGATGCGGTATTTTAGACGGAATTTCCGTCTAGGATGCTTCATAAACGGAATATTCTAGACGGAATGTAAAACCGTCTAGGAAGTATCCTAGACGGAAAAATTCCGTCTAGGATGCATACTAAACAGAATTTCCGTCTAGGATGCATCCTAGATGAAATTTTCCGTCTAGGATGCTATTGTAGCATTTTTTTTGACAATCTGTTTTGCATGTCATCTAATATCACATGTACATATGCACAATATTGCACAACACCAAATCATATTCATATCCAACACAATCTAATTATATTCCAATATTAAATCTAATTATATTCAAATAATACATTCACCAAAAAATTAGAAAGATACATAAATTGTTTACAAGCATTCCCCGCTTCTCACACTCTTGCTCCAAATATTGCTCCAACCCCTGAGATCCTCATTAAATTACAAGCATAAACAATCAAGATGTTGGGAATTTGAAAAGTACATATTGCATAAAATGCAGATATATAAGTTGAGCTTGTTGTATTGCAATAATTTGTGAAAATGGTTAAATTGGCAAGAGAACATATCCGTAATTTGGTAAGATGAATATGGGACTTACCGCCATTCAGATGGGAAAATATCATTAGGAGACTTGTTATCGGTGAATTCTGTTCCAAGAATCAATCCAGTCCCTCGAATCTGCAAAAGAAATGTGATACTAAGTTTAAGTTTTCAACTTGAATGTGAATTAATTTTTTGAACTATGCTCTCAGAGAAAAGAATGTCCTATTAAGCTATTGAAAACACTAGCTCTGGAAACCTAATTAATGAGATACCTCTTAAAACTGACCAAAGCAACACACATACATAAGAATTGCACAATAAAAGTTAATGGATGTAACAGAAAAGGTCGGAAAATTACACCTGAGAGAATTCCTTCCTATTACCTTCTTTCTCAACTCATAAAGGTAGAATGCACTCAACATAACAAGTGTAAAGAACTATACCACATGAACGCGGTTAACACTCACGGGCTAAGGCGCATAGGAGCAACACCAACTATACATCGCTATTATTTTGTTTATGGCGACGCATCATTAAGTCTTGACTGTCTAAAACGCCAATTACACTCAACTTAATCATTTGCTCATCTTCTTACTTCTAATCTAAATTAAAAGGTCATGCAATCATTTCCCTCAAATTCAAAGTAATTTTCTACATAATCACATATCAGGAAACTTACAACTAGTTCCCTAATAAGTTCATGCGACACGTGCCCACCATTGCCACAAAACTAGCATATATAAAGCTGTGTTTTTCTAATTGAACAAAGTTAATTCTTCCAGTTTGTAATGTTCCAAAGTTAATTCATCCCTATTACCAATCCCTCGGCTGCTGCAACTGTGAAATTCAGTGAGTACAAAATGTTAGCATCAGCTAAACACATCGCATATGATCAACAATCTGACAACACGAGTGATTAGATTCGTTGCTGATTCCATGAGGTAGCAAAAGCTGGACTATTTGCTTAAATGTATTAACTAATTCCCAGCCAGGGTGTATCAAAGTTCACACGTCTTAAATGAATCAGCAATTTCTTCATCAACCTTGAGTGCATTTTCAAACACAACTAAAAAGAAATTACCTTTGAGCGTATGAGATGCACGCCCGCATTGAAACATGATAGGGAGGGTTTTGAGCTCGAGACAACGATGATGGTGCTGGCGAGATAGGCGGTCGATAAATAAATAAAAAGAGGGGAGGGGGAAGGCGAATTTGGGTTCGGTTGAACGAAAATAAGGGCTTGAATTTTGGACCATAAATTGGATTAGGACTCGGGTTGTTGAATCGGGCTGTAAAAATCCAAAACCTTGGTAGGTGTTGAATCGGGCGATGGAGGGGAGCACCTTCTCGTCGTAATCGGTCCCCAGGGAGGGGGTCCGGTGAGGAGGAGAGGAGGCGGGAGAGGTGGTGGAGGCCGTGTAGGGATGTCAAATGAGTGGTTTTGGTTGGGTCTTGGTTGGATCATAAATGGGTGGGCACATTTATGACCACTTACCATTTATGACCCATTTAGCATTTGCTAAATGTGTCACCTCTTAACCACCCATTTACTAAATGAGTGGTTCATGGTTGACCCAATAACCCATTTAGTTATGATTATGATACTTCTATATATATGTAGGCTTCTGAGATCTACTTGCAAATTTTCAGGGGGTTTTGGCAAACTTTTAGGGGGTTTTCTGTAAACTTTCAGGGTATTTTGTGCAAACTTTTAAGGGATTTTCTGTAAACTTTCAGGGGGTTTTCTACAAAGTTTCAGGGGGGGTTCTGTAAAGTTTCATGGGGGGTTTCTGTAAAGTTTCAGGGGGTTTTTTGCAAAGTTTTAGGGGGTTTTCTGCAAACTTTTAGGGGGTTTTTTGTAAATATTTCTTTCTCAATTGAATCGACTACTTGGGAAAATCTCTTTTGTGCGTCAATATCTCAACTCACTGATCGCAAATAACACTAGTTCTAATTACTCAAACTAGATTAAAGCATAAACATATAACTTTTCCCCTAACTTTCTTCCAAATTCTCGTGCATTCTCCAACATCCATACGTAGCAAAAGTACCTAACATTAACATTAAATTAAGAATATGAGACGGGTTCCTCCAAAAGGAAAGTCATGTAGGCATCAAAGACCAACTATATATGCAACAGTTAAATCTTGACGAGGTACTGAAAAGATCCCACACACGCATATATCTCTTGCTAACGAAGAATTGTGAGCGCCTACTTTTTATATTTATATATCCTTAAGGGTGTTTTTTACAATTTTTAAATGTTTGAGGGTGTTATTTGCAAATTCGATATTTATAGGGGACTACCGAATTTTTTTAGTTTTCACGTGTCATTTGTAAGTTTAGAAAATTCTAAGATTGTTTTGTAGTTTTGAACTCTTAAGGGTGTTTTTACAAATTTTAAACTTTGAGGATGTTTTTTATAAATTATAATTTTACAGGGGGCTGTTAGTAATTTTTTAATTTCATGTGTCATTTGTAGGTTTTGAAATTTCAGGATGGTTTTGTAATTCTGAACTATGGAGGGTGTTTTCTAAAAATTTATAACTTTGAGGGTGTTAATTGTAATTTTTAAATTTATAGGGGACTATTAAAATTTTTTAGATTTCATGTGTCATCTGTGAGGTTAGAAAATTTTGATAGTTTTTTTTATAATTTTTACCTCTTGAGGGCGTTTTTATAATATTTTAAACTTTGAGGGTGTTTTTTACAAATTTTAAAATTTTCAGGGGTTGTTGGTCATTTTAAGTGTTTTTTATAATTTTTAACTTTTAAAAATATGTTTTGTAATTATTGAAACGTTGAGGGTGTTTTTAAAACAATATCCATCTAAATGGGTAAATGGGCGGGTAATAACTCGCCCATTAATGACCCATTTATCTTTAATAGAAATTATATCCACTCATTTATGGCCCATTTAACTAAATGGGTGGGTTTGGATGGTTCATTTGACGGGTGGGTATGGGTGGGCAATTGGTTTGGGGTCCATTTTGTCATCCCTAATGCCGTGGAGGGAGAGGAGTAGAGGGGGAAGGGAGGGGTTAAGGGTGAGGTTGAGGAGGGAGAGGGAGAGGAGGGGAGGCGGTGGAGGGAGGAGTAGGAGCGGTGGAGTTTTGGGAATGAAATTTTGGGAACGAAATTTTAGGAATGAAATTTGGGAAGGCTGACTTTGAGAATTTAGGCGGGGAAACGAAATTTGGGAATGGAATTTTTAAGGGAAGTGTGCACTCTTGTGACCCACCATCCTAGACGCATCTAGACGGAAATTTCCATCTAGGATGCTAGCCCCATTTAAAAATAAAAAAATAAAATTACTAAAACCTGCTATTATAGATGGAAATTTCCGTTTAGGATAATTTTCCTAGGCGGAATATCCTAGATGAAAATTTTTCGTCTAGTTTAATAACAAACTAGACGGAAAAGTTTCCGTCTAGGATATTTCGTCTAGGATGTGGGATTTTCTACTAGTGTGTGCTAACATTTATTTCATGCTCAAGAGTATCATATAGCAAATTTTGCTTCTTAATAACTTGTGTAGCAGTAAAGAATTTGAAGCTTCGGAGTCAAAGAGTACTCGAGTAAAAGTAGAAAATGTAGGTATGGTACTTGACAACTTTATTTAAAAAGCACTTGTTCCGGAGCCTAATAGCATGGGAATGTGCATCGATCATTTTAGGTCAACCGGGGGACAAAATATTCCTAGCACTACTGTAGGTTGCTCAAAGTCCACTTTACTTTTACTCCCTAAAGGACTTACGAGAATTTTTAACATTTAAAAACACTTTCTTTTTACTCAAATTATCCATTGTATATTTTTACTTGTACTAAAAGCACCATATTTTGGGTAGACTTTATCATATATTTTTCATGAAAATAGAATATTTGTGAATCAATACTAATAAAATTATATTTGTTAAATATACAACTTTTTAATAAATATCATATGAACATTAGTTTTAAAATACAATTGACAACATGTTTTCAATAATTAGCTACTAAAATAAAGTTTATCTTATTATAGTACACGTTGCCAAACTCTTTTAGCAACTATATCTAAGTGAACAAAACTAACATATCTGATATAATAGTATTTCTATACAAAAATAAGATTAATATTTGATAACATGTGATAGATTAAAATAACTCGTTGGTGCGATGTAAGTCATGGGACCCACAGAGTGCAACATATATGATTTGACTCAATCCATTATCGAAATTGACTAGTCAATGTTACACGTAGGTTTCAAACTTCATCATGTAAACCATTCATTCATTCGATCAATATCTGATGAGGGATTAAATGTTGAGGTATCACAATTTTTCATGCTAGAAACTAACAGTACGATCATCTCCAATAAAGAAAGATACCATAGACATGGACCAATCTTTTAATTTTGATAAACCTTCCATAATGTAGATGAGTTATAGGAATTTCTCTCTATCTCCCCACCGGGCACTACGAGGGAGGTCGTATCAGGTTCTTTGGGATATATATGCTATCAAATCACTACAATTGATTTCTTATTGTTCTTCTTTACATGTCAGCGCCTCATTTGCATTCCACTATCCTGACTTTCATTATACTCCTTCACAAACTCATAACCGTCTAAACTTGTCACAGCAATTTGGAAGTCAAAACCGAATTGGTAATTGGATAATATACGTGGAGTGAAGAGCTAAAAAAGAGGAGGTGAAAACAGAGGGGAAAACAACATAAATTGAAACCATTTGCATTGTTCTTGTATTCGCAGCACTACTAGAACTGCATATCTTATAGTTTGATGTTAAGCAAGCCCTTCTCATCGGAGAGTTAGAGAAAGAAGTTTATGTTGAGCAACCGGAGAGCTTTATGGTGGAAGGACATGAAAACAAAGTATATACTCTTCGCAAGATACTTTACCGCTTGTAACAAGCCCCGAGAGCGTGGAACAACAAGACTAACTCCCGTTTTCGACAAAATGGGTTTGAAAGGAGCCCAACAGAGCCATGGCTATATGTGAAAAAAAATAGATGAAGACTTCCTAATTATTTGTCTTTATGTTGACGATCTTATTTATATCGGCACTAGTAAGAAACAGTAGCGTATAGTCCTTTTCTACTTGGAGCGGAATATGTAGTGCTACATACATTGGATGCGGTCTATTTATACAGATGCTTAGAGAATTTAACTATAACGCGACATGTAGAGGATGATGTGATTCTCTATCATGACAGCATGTCGTTTTTAGTGACAGTTTTTACTTGAAGACCTCAGACAATTAGGTTATTATGGTTAATGGCTTTAGAAGATAATACATTTAATTTGATTGTCCTTTTATCATCTATATGCATATCTGGTATTGCTTATTGATGTTTCAGAAGCGTAATAAAGAAAATAACAACTCATTCTCATACAAGCAAAAAAAACCCTAGGAATAGAAAACTTCTGAAAATAATAATAACTAATCTAAAGAGTTTGAAAATTTGTTCTCCTGATATAGGGTATAAAACAAATCAAAAGTACTAAAATAACATTTCCTAAAGCAATTAGACTTATAAAAATAAAATAACTAATTGGACCAAAACTCTTCAAAGCGTAGTTTGAGACTGAAGATGATTTCCTTTCACCCAAAAACTCTATTGGAACAATGAAGCGGTTCATTTGTAGAGAACTTCTCAAGATTCCCGAAAACATTTAATAATAGCCATTCTATGGAGGGAATAAAAAATTATGGTCTGTTGACGTTGGATGTCGAAATCAGGCTGAAAATCATTCTTTTTTCTTACATTGTTCGGGCTTTTCACGAACCAATTTCTCCCAGAAGACATTAGCAATTGCCTCTGTATTACTTATGTCATATTGTTGCTTGATTATCATGGCATGGAGTATATTATTATGATGTGTACATGGTACACAAAGAGAACTGGATGCACTATCATAAAGTTACATCAGCAGGCAGTAGCTCTTATCATACAAGAGATCTCATTCGAAGCGGTGGTAGTTAACGAAGCTGAGACCGAGTGTAGGATGTCATTAGGATTGGAGCAATGACTACATTATCGTATTATCGGGTAGGACGATAGTGGGATCACTTTAGTGGGATCCCTGACTAGGTTAGCATAAGGTTACTATATACTTATATGTTAAAGAGACCGAAGTGAAAATACCACGTCCACTTTACCTCTTTACTATCTACTAGATTGAGGGTCTAACTTGATGCATGAGGTGCGAGCTTGTCGGGAGATCCCAGGAATATCGTGAGGCGATATGGCAAGACAAGTTCATTACAAGTAATGAAACTAGGATGTGTACGGTATTTATTTAATGAGGTATGCTCTCTCTCTCTCTCTGAGAGAGAGAGAGAGAGAGAGAGAGAGAGAGAGAGAGAGAGAGAGAGAGTGCTTAGTGCCAATCTTCTCTTTCGTGTAACTTACTTTTCACTTGCTCGTGTCAGCTAGTGGTAAATCGGCTTCTTAGCAGCAATCTTTTAACTTAACCTCAATCTTCTAACTCACTCTCAGAAAGAGGTACTTTTTAACCGTTTCCATAGAAGAAAAAAGCTACAGTAAGACCCCAACCGAAAGGGAGGCTCGTATTAGGGAAGCGACGTGCGTAAAGGGCTTTTATTCATAAGTTTTCAGTCATAAATCGGTTTCAGTCCTGAGAGAGAGAGAGAGAGAGAGAGAGAGAGAGAGAGAGAGAGAGAGAGAAGTAATATCATAGCACGTTGCCATGTGATGTGTGCTTGGACCGAATGTAAGGAGGTTGAGGGATAGATCCTTGCTCCCTAGCTGTGTGAGCCCTTATAGACGACCACTAGTAATGGAGGGCAGACACTATACCTTAAGAGATATTGGACTATCTGGGAAGGCTATTATAAGTTTTTGCTACTCTGGCTACTTTTTCCTACTGTAGTGAGACAATACCGCATACATGGGGTAGTTTTAGAAAAGCAGGTGATTAACACGCTCAACTATTCAGGCCCAGAGGAGGATTAATTGACATGTCTCCTGATTGCATCGCATGCGTAACTCTTATTTATGCCAAGGGCAAGTTTTAAGAGTGCGATGAATCGAGGGCAGACCTGGGTGTTCATATACACTTCTTTGAGGGATCAAATGTACTTGAGCAGACATTGTTGATCATATTTAGGGTACGAGATACTACATATTTATAATTTTATTTACGTGATTTTCTTTCTTTAAGGATATCCTTATGTCGGTCCTAACGGATCTGGCTAAAAGACTGTCCACTTGCAGGTTCTCAATGGTACACATCGCACTAAAGATGTATGAAGATGGATTTAAAAAGGAAGGAGATTCTCTAGAAGACTTTGATTTGGGAAGACAATGCCTCCGAGAGTCGGTTCAGAGTGCAACGGATGACACCCACTTATTTGTATGAGTGGGAGTTTATTAGTTAATATTTTGAGATAGACACCCAAATAAGTGTGTGGATAATATATTATCTTAGAGACAAGATATTTGTAATCTTAAAAAGTGTAGGATTCTATCTCTAAGCTTTTTATATATAGATATAAGATTTTCATGATGAAAGAATGAGAAAAAAGATCATAAATCTTCACAAAGTTGTCATCTCCTTCTTTGATCGAGTTCGTCCTTTATGCGGTAATTGGGAGGTGATTTGCAGGGCTTCTCGCCATATTGTTGTGGCCGCTCTCCGACTGTCGTTCGAAGATCAAGAGTAGATGCATGGCGATCCTTCCAAAAGGTCTGTGAAAGTTAATATGTAAACAAGAGTTATTATTATGCATAGTTTACAGTGATAATATGTTAGATATTGCTATGATTAGGAACCCCATTTCCACCCTAGCTAGATCAAAGCATATAGAGCTACGCCATCATTTTATCCGAGACATGGTCAGCAAGAAGGAAGTTGTGCTAGAGCTTATAAGAACAAATGATCAACCAGCTGACATTCACACTAAAGCAGTTAAATTTGAGAAACTAAATGTACCAATTACAACCGGGAGGTGGGGGTGGGGAGGGAGGGGGGGGGCGTTGAGAATTAATTTGCAATTTTTAAAATCAGTTGTTTACTGCATTGAATGTTTTCTTGCGAGCTGTTGTGTCGTTTGCACTCTCCTAATGCTTATGGAAACTTATTCTAGATGTAATGCTTTTCTAGAATGGTTGTCGTTTATGAAGTTTATGTATTGCTTGGGGGGGGTGGAGAAATGAAAATTGCAGGAACTGTAGCTCTGCTATTTTTTATTTTTATTTTTTGAAAAAACTAATTCTCTCATTCTGCTATACAATTCCTACTTTGTTTTGTTTTTTAAGACACTTTCACACAAAATTTGCTTTCACTTGAATTCAACAGATTGTTCCATTTAAAAAGTGTTAAAGGCGAAAATGTTTAAGACTCTGAAATGGACCGAATGCAGTGAACCTAGAGTTCTAAATGACCACTTACGCCGTGTTATTTCAAATTGTGATCTTCTCACTCGACTCTCCTCATTGTACCCATATATTCCTAAACAACGGAAATTAAATGAACCCTACATTTTCAAACCCAATTCTTTTGGTCGAAGCTTAACCCGGGGAAGAGGGTTTTTCCCATCAATATCACGACCGACCGCACACGTGAACCACGGTGTCAAAAACGCACCCTGAGTACTTGTCAAAGCCGTACGTACGTATATAGGTGCGTCCGTTAGAAAATTTGTTAATTTACAAGAAACTATACATTGCAATCGATCTTATACACACACACACAGTACATCGTATGCGTATTGATGTACGTAGAAGAGATATAATAACCAATACCACCACTAGCTAGCCTATACTATTATGTAGAAATAACAAGTACAATATTAGTTAATTAAGTAGTAATCATATATAATTAATTATCTAATCATCCAAGCTTTTCCGCCGTTAAGACTGAACTTCTTCAGCCTTCCGAATATCATGACCGCGATGAGGACCAGCTTCCCTTTTCTGGTCCATTTCCCGGAGAAGCCTACCATTGAATCCCTACAAAGCCTTTGATCCTCAGCTTGTAGTCGTCGCTTGCAGCTGTACCCTGTGCTGAACCCCACATTCCCGTATGCGCTTTATGCAATCATGCATAAATTCAAATATTCTATCTGGTTAATTATTTACACGTCATTGCATAGTAACTACAATGAATTATAGGTATAATAT
>BQKN01060040.1:69719-90071 GCA_022839385.1 Asparagus kiusianus
ATACAGAGTTTGCAGAGCGAAAGCCTTACTCTCAGAAGGACCTGCTTCTGTTAAACCAGCTCCAACTGCTAATTCTGTGGCTGCACCACTGGCTTTCCCCGACAACAAATCGGAGATTTGCTGATGGTCGTCTTCTGAGATGTCCATGTTAAAGTCGAAATCAGTAAAATCGTCGACTTTAGAGGTATGGGTAGTCTCTCCTTCAGGTGGTGCATTTATTATGACATCTACAGGATGCATTGAGTCGTAAATAATATATGAATCTAAATGAAGTTGTTCGAGACGAAGATTAACTTTACCTTCGTTGATTGGGACGGATTCAGGAGCCTCACCACTGGCACCTACTTCTTTTAGTTTAACTAAAAGAATACAAAGCGCACAAGTTGTTAGAGGAGGCACACGTCCCGACTCATTCATTTCTTGGAATTCTCTTCCGAGTGGGGAGAGATCAATACCTGAGTCTTGAGCTGGTAGGTTGATGTCTAAAGTCGGTGGAACACCAGCTATTCCATCCCTCAGAGCATCCTGCATTTGTTGAACGAAGCTAGGCTCCTCAGCTTCCATGCCGCCGGGAGAAGTAGCTTTAACTCGATATTCTCTCTCTTCTTGACTCCCTACAGAAGTCGAGTATGGAGTGAGTTTAAACGTTAAGAAGTTTGAGAACAATAAAGATGAATTATTACCTTGCTCATCTGAAGAAACGATGCGAGCAGATGTTTCCTCTAAAGCAGGAAGATGAACACGTGGCTTAGAGACAGCCTTCTTCTGTCTTTTTAACGGACGTGCCTCATCCTGGATTCCAGAGCCTTCATGACGATACTTGGTGCGCAATTCAACTCTAGGAAGGGCTTGGGTTTGAGCTTGAGTGGAAGATCGTGACCTTTGTCGACGAGCAAGAGGCACTTCATCCTCTTCATCCTCTTCATCTCCACTGTGAACTTCCACCGTCATACGATTGGGATAGGTCATCACAACCCTCTCTCTCCTCCTTTTCGGAGCATCTTGCGTTTGAGCAGGAGCAACGGAGGGTTTTACAAGTCCTCTCTCAAAGAAAGAGTCAGGGAGACCTGCTACTTCCTCAGAACTTGAACCGGTCTTGCCCGCCCCTTCAGAAGTCTCCGTTTCCTCGGAATCAAATTCTTCTTCACTACTGGCTGAACGAGCCGGTTCTTTGCCTTTCCTCGATGATTCAGTGGCCTCTTTCTTTTGGGGCGAAGTTATAGCTTCACGAGTCGCTCCTCTTGTGCGCCGCGAGATTGTCTCTTCTTCTGATTCTGACCTTCTCCTATACCGGGTGACGATGTTAGCAGCGATCAACCACTTGCAAAATAGAAAAGTCATCCGTAGAGGCGGCGCTTCCAGAGGGAGATCGAACTCAGCACTTGTGCAGCCAGCGATACTCTAGAACCAAGCTCTCGCTCCGTCGATAAGTCCTCCACGAAAGCTAAGGTGACGATTCGGGTTACCGACATAAATTTGATCATAGCCGAATTGGTGAGCAAATCGACACGGAAGATAGGGTTCAATGAGACAAACGTCTTTTACCCTGAACAATAGATATCCGGGTCGAATGTTTACCAACCATCTGAAGCACCCAACATCCAAAATGGTACGATTCTGCCTTGGTGTAGGCTGTCTAAAAATCACAATAGATAGTGGATCCCCCATTAAACACCGATAATGGAAGTTACAATCTGACGACTTCCAGAAGACTACAATTTGAAGACTTTCACGTAGAAGGTTACAATCTGACGGCCTTCACCACAACTAATGATGACTCTCATATTATCAAGGAGCCAAGACGAAGGTTACAAGGTGACGATCCTTACGGCGCTCTAGCAAAAGAGACTACAAATCGACGGTCTCTTCATATTAGAACACATATATCTCCCAAACCGTAAGGAATTTGGCAAAACGGAGGAAGCAAACCGAAGCCTTTGGCTTGGTTCAGATGGCTCTGTCTCGTCGAGATAGCCGATTTTCATATATAATTCGTCCAATTCCGACGTACGGTTTGAAAGTTATGACCTGCTCTTCATAGCAAGTTATGTTCTGAAGTCCGTCTGTAAGACCGGACTTCGTCAGAACATTGGACTTAGCCTGAAGCTCGCCAAGCCCGCCTAAGGTTTGCCTCTGCATTACAGAGTCAAAACGCACAGGTCGAACCAGCGTTATAACCTCAAAACGCAGAGGTTATCCTTGTGATATAACATCAAAACGCAGAGTTACGGCCTAACTGTGCGTTTTCAACATCAAAACGCAGAGTTACGGTCCAACTGTGCGTTTTCAACATCAAAACGCAGAGTTACGGTCCAACTGTGCGTTTTCAACATCAAAACACAGAGTTACGGCCCAACTGTGCGTTTTTAACATCAAAACGCAGAGTTACGGCCCAACTGTGCGTTTTCAACATCAAAACGCAGAGTTACGGCCCAACTGTGCGTTTTCAGCCTTTAAACAGGCCCAATTCTGCGTTTTCAGCCTAAAACGCAGAGTTGATCTCTAAAACGACTCAACCATGCGTCCCAAACTTTTGACGCAGAGTTGAATTCCAACGCACAAGTGACCTGTGCGTTTCTAATTCCAGAACGCATACGACCTGTGCGTTTAGCCACTAACTCTGCGTCTCAGAGTTCATCACGCATGCGGCCTGTGCGCTCAGCCACTTCTGGCAAATATTTAACTCTGCGTCTCATCTCTAAAATGCAGAGTTAAGGTCCAGAACGCCAATTTAGGCGTTTGACTTGTTCAAACACGAACTGAACAGTTCTAGAAACTGTTTTGCCCCACGATTTGAAGGATTTCCGCCCCACTTAGGAGCGGATTAAGGGGGTGGTTACCACCCGTGACCCCCCCTATAAATATCAGAAACTCAATTGAGTTAAGAGGGGGATTTTGGATCTCATCAACGGATCGGATTTTTCTCATCGAAAAAGGGAATTCGGTCAAGGGGCTTTTGGATCTTAGACTTGGCAGCGGAGAGATCTTCAGCTTGGCAGCGTGGGGAAGATCGACGTTCATTCTTCCGCAACGTTCAACAACAGAGAGCTTTCATCCTTGGCTTATTAACTGAACTTTCGGTTTAAATCAACTCTTTCATAGAGTTTCAAACTCGATCTGAGTTATCAACTCGTCCAGAGTTTTAAAACTTGCTTTGCAAGTTCTTCTAAACTCGGTCAGAGTTTCAAACTTGCCCTGTAAGTTCTTCTAAACTCGGTCAGAGTTTTAAGACTTGCCACGCAAGTTCTCCACAGCGTCAAATCGTGAGGAGAAGACATCGTTCCAGTGAATCAAGACGTTCGGATCGTCAACGGAGAGCAAACTCGACGCGAGCATTCGAGGGAGGCACTCCATCGCCACCAAGAAGAACCCAGAATTAAACAAAGGGGAGAGTCAAATTCATTCACCTCTCTTTTGTAATCGGAATCCAAATTGTAATCGATTTTGAGAGAATACAAGTCAAATTTTCTTTCATTGTCTTTTTACATCAAATTTCCAACAAACACTTGGATCTTCAGCATCCAATAAAGTTGTGTTGTATGTGCCGGAGAATCGAGGAAAGCAGGGGAAGAACTCCCAACACTTATAAATTTTGAACTGTCTAGTGATGTCCGCCCAACGATGCTTGACCCATTTACAGCCCTCAAGGGTCTGCAATAGAGGAAGACTGGGATCCACCGTTTCAGGAGCTTCTATCAAATCTGGCCGATGAAGTACCAACCAGGTCATTAGATAAGTGTAGGGTAGCTCCAGCTTCGGAACGGGGACATTGGCAGAGGGTTTCTTCTTCTCTTGAAGGAATGCGGAAACTAGTTGCCGTAATCCACTATGGATAGCAGCCATCATGGCAGGAAGCAGGGATAATTTGCGACCTGTAACTAGTTGGACTGCTGGGTACAACACCTCCATAGGCATCGCATCAGATGATTGATGGGGAACTACGCACCTCTTCAACCATAAGGCCAAGAAGCCAGCCAGCAGGGTGTTAGGAGTAATTGGAACACCAGCTTGCCACAGATAAGAACGGAATTTAGTACCATGTGAAAATCCGTCTTCTGAGTGAGAGGTGTAAGTCTGTGCATTGGTTTTCTCTAACAGCCGATTGATTTCACCTGGGCTCAAAGGAGATAATCCACGTACATCTTCTGAACGGTTGTCCAAGTTCTTGAACAGATAATCGGCGAACTGTTTTAAGCTAATCTGGGGAGATTTCTTCCTAGATTTGGTCTCCATCTCGGCCATGGCTATATGATAATGGCAGGTCAATTCCTATAAAGTGTCATGGGTTACAGTTGACCGATCTTTCATCTTATTTAGCTGGTTAGTGTTTAGGAAGAACTCTTGATATGGAACATCGCCTATGGGCAGACCAGACACCTTCATCATCTCGTGCAATGGCAACCCGAGCTCCCCATTCTTGGTGAAGAAGGTATTAATGTCAGGGTTATAGGTCTCAAACAAACAAAGAAAATGACCTACACTGATCTGCAGACCATATACATAGTGGCACGAATCGGGATTTCCAACCCTAATGCGGCCAACTCTCGCCCCCATCGGCTTAGTACATATCGAGTCATTCTGGTCCACCATTTGTCTCCAAAATAATGGACCCATCCATAACATCTAAAGTTCTCATGGGGTAATTTCTTCCCCGCTGCCGCTTGTTTGGTGAAAAATTTGGTAACAAGAAAATAGTAAAAGAATTGTATTTGACTTTTATTCTCTCTAACTGCTTAGAAAAATAATGTTTACAAATCTCTAAACTCTCGATTACAATTGGATTTCCTGATTACAAAAGAGAGGAGAATGATCTGGATTCTCCCCTTTGTTTAAAACTGGGTTCTTCACGGTAGCGATGAGATGCTTCCCTCGAATGCTCGCGTCGAGTTTGCTTCTCGTTGACGATCCGACGTCTTGTTTCACTGGAACGATGGTCTTCTCCTCACGATTTGACGTTGTGGAGGACTTGCGTGGCAAGTTTGAAACTCTTGATGAGTTGATAACTCTGAATGAGTTTAAACTCTTTAAAAGAGTTGATTTAACCGAAATTGGTTAATAAGCCAAGGATGAAAGCTCCTGTTGCTGATCGTTGCTGAGGAATGACGTTGATCTCCTCAAAAGCCTGCCCAAGGATCTCTTCTGTTGCTGCCAAGAAGTTCCAACCGACCGACCTGAACTGAATTGATTTTCAGTTATTTATAGGGGATTAAGGGGTGTAACCGCCCCCTTAATTCGCTCCTCAGTGGGGCTAATGGGATGTAACCGCCCCTTAAATCACTCATGAGTGGAGTTGTGATCCCCTCAGATCGTGGGAAACGATTTTGAAACTGTTCAGCTCGTGTTTGAACAAGTCAAATGCAAATCCCACGTTCTGGCATGAATTCTGCGTTCAAACGCAGTATCTGGAAACTTGGACGCAGTGTCTGAAAGCTCGGACGCATCGGTTGGAAGCTGCGTTTGGCAGCGGATGAAAGCTGCGTTGGTAACTTTTGGAGCTGCGTTTGCGGCCGAATATGAGCTGCGTTGGCAGCCGGATCTGAGCTGCGTTTGCAGCTTTTGGAGCTGCGTCTAGCGGTGATTAGAGCTGCGTTTGCGGCCGAATATGAGCTGCGTTGGCAGCCGAATCTGACCTGCATTTGCAGCTTTTGGAGCTGCGTCTGGCGGCGATTAGAGCTGCGTTTGCGGACGAATATGAGCTGCGTTGGTAGCCAGATCTGAGCTACGTTTGCAGCTTTTGGAGCTGCGTCTGGCGGCGGTTAGAGTTGCGTTGGGCATCGTTAGAGCTGCGTTGGGCAGCGGTATAGAGCTGTGTTGGGCAGCGATTGGACAGCGATGGAGCTGCGTTTGAGCTGCGTTGGGCAGCAATGAAGAGCTGCGTTGGGTAGCAATGAAGCGCTGCGTTGAGCTGCGTTTGTGGCTATGAACGCGGTGCGTCTTGATGCTGGTATGCAGGGAGGACTTCCACGTCTTGATTTGAAGAGACCGTCGATTTGTAGTCTCTTTCTGTCGAAGCGTTGCAAAGATCGTCATTTTGTAATCTTCATCTTGGCTCCTCGAGAATATGAGAGTCGTCAGATTGTAACTCCCGATGTTGATTGTGAAGGCCGTTGATTAGAGCTTTCATCAGTTGTTGTGAAGGTCTTCAGATTGTAACCTTCAGCGATCTACGTGAAAGTCTTCAAATTGTAGCCTTCTGGAAGCTGTCAGATTGTAACTTCTATCATCGGTGTTTGATGGGGATCAGCTATCTGTTGTGATTTTTAGACAGCCTACACCGCTAACCTGTTCTTCACGGTGTTGGCTTGTGCAGCTGTCTCATTCTGAGGGATATTATCCTGGCCTAGGATACCTGGATGTAGTCCTCGTACAGAAGTTCTCTCACTTGAACCTGGGGTGGCTTCCTTCCCGATGAAACCACAATGAATGCGTTCGTGGTTTTCGGTTAACCTCCAGAACATTTCGCGTCCAACAGATAAATTTCTGAACTGTAAAAGCGAATGTTCACGAGGAATCCAAGGCAGATATAGAAATAATGAGCCGCTCTCATGCAACCATTGTGCAGGCCTGCAGAATGCAATCTTCGGATCCTTTATGGAGTCACCAAATAAAAAGTCCGGTTTCCTTATGCATTGGTTCTCATCTCTCTCTGAAATCAAGGTGGTGTCCGTGATTAGTCGTCGCAGAATACGGCAACTACCCCGCTGAATCAGTTCTCTGGCTCCTTCACTATAATCTGACTTAAATTGGGGAGCGGACTCTATTAACGGTAACCCATCATAATAAGAATGAGTGGCGCTGCTCTGACCCGTAACTTCATCAACGGGGAAGATCGTGGAAGGGAAATGGACTGATAAAAGAAATACACATAAATTGTGTAAGGATGGTCCTAAGATTTTAGAGAAAGCGGTATATCTTACTCTATAAGGTATAGTCGCTATCTCGTAACAGGCATGACGATTTTTCATCTACCACATGTATAAAGGAAATATGCGTTACTATGCACGGGCATTATAACGGCATACCAAAACCCTTTCAACACATGTGGGATGATATGAAATCGCCCCCATGTGTTTTGAAGTGCGTTTTGTCCAAGCAAAACAAACACTTTTAAGCGTCGATCCCCTCAAAGGAGGATACCGGCTCTTCTCGAGGGTATCTCAAAGGATAGAAACGAGGATCTGCATACAAATACAGCATTGTACATATGAAATTGACAAAATACTGTATGAAAATCGACGAAAGGGTGAAAGAAAAGTACCCCCATGCGAAGCGGCAACGGGAGCAGCCCCCTCAGGAGACTGAACAATCTGACGGCCTCGGGGAACTCGAGCTCTACGCGGCGACATGACGAGTATGTGATCTACAGTGAAAACCAATGAGAAGGTTAGGGTTTTGAACATAAAATCGACCAAAATATTACAAAACATGGCCGTAACAGTGCATACAAGGCCACGGTTCAAGAAAAAAGAAGAGGAGGCGAACAAACCTTCACAACTCAGAGTTGAATCTCTCCCAAACGAAGCACCACACGAATCAGGAATGAAGAGAACAAGAAAAGATCAAGAACTGGTCGAAAATCGTCGAAAAATCACCAAGAAATCGCCCAAAATCGCTGCAGAATCGACGTGAAAAAGCCCTAAAAAATCCCAAGTCCGACTTATATACCCACTGTCTCGCTGAGCGAGACAGCAAACTCTGTCTCGCTAAGCGAGACAGAAAACACTATCTCGCACGGCGAGACAGTAAACTCTGTCTCGCACGACAAGACAGAAAACACTGTCTCACACTGCGAGACAACAAATACTATCTCGCAGCGTGAGACAACGGATTTTTTTTTCTGTCAAAAAACCAAATGTGGTACACATGAATACTCCAATGGGTACACGAGTCTAAACTGTTTTTCCCTACCCTCAACAGGAAGTTTCTGGAGAATATTGATCTGAATATTCTTAATGATAACCCGATGAGTTCTCAATGCATGTATCAATTCAGTGATAAAAGATGAACCTACAAGAACAAGTACCAGCTTCGATTCAAGATCTCGACAACGGTCAAGCGATAAACGCGACGCCGGGAGAACATTAGCTATTCTACAAAGAACTAAATAGACTTGTAGGCTGTCTAAAATTTATAATAAGATAGCTGGTTCCCCATCAAACACTGATGCTGAAGGTCACAATATGACGACTTTCAGAAAGTCATTCCAGGTAGATCAATGGAAATTACAATCAGACGATCTTCAAGACAACAACATGGCTGAAATCACATTAGCAACTATCAGAGATGCTGATGAGCAGTGTAATGATTTTAGAAAAGCGGGAAGATCTAGAGGGCCATAAGCAAATCTTCAGCATGCTGAGAAGCTCACGATCAAGATATCTTAGTGAAGATTGTGACCTGCAGTTGATAGAGCGTCATTGGGACATCTCAATTATCACAAACGACCTGAATAGGACCTTTCTGATTGGTCATTGGTGTCATCCATATATAAAGACAAAGGAGACATGCACAGCTCGAACGCAGCTCATTAACCACTGCCGAACGCAGCTCATCGCTGTTCAACGCAACTCATCAACCGCTGCCGAACGCAGCTCATCGCTGCTCAACGCAGCTCATCGCTGCTCGACGCAGCTCATCAACCGCTGCCGAACGCAGCTCATCGCTGCTCAACGCAGCTCATCGCTGCTCGACGCAGCTCATCAACCGCTGCCGAACGCAGCTCATCGCTGCTCAACGCAGCTCATCAACAGTTGCCGAACGCAGCTCATCGCTGCTCAACGCAGCTCATCAACAGCTGCCGAACGCAGCTCATCGCTGCTCAACGTAGCTCATCAACCGCTGCCGAACGCAGCTCATCGCTGCTCAACGCAGCTCATCGCTGCTCGACGCAGCTCATCAACCACTGCCGAACGCAGCTCATCGCCGCACAACGCAGCTCATCGCCGCACAACGCAGCTCGTCTGACTTATTCAAACACGATCATAACAACTTTGAAGCTGTTCTCAACCCACGATTTGGGGAATGGTTTACGTGGGTTGTTACACCCGATTAATGGGGTAACTAATCCCCCACTTAGGCGCGGATTATGGGGGCGGTTACACCCCTGATCCCCCTATAAATATCAACAAACTCAACAGAGTTAAGGATCGGATTTTGGATAATCAGATCTTGGGAGGCTTAGATCGGATTTTCTGTGAGAAAGAGTTGAAGATTTAACTCTTTATACAGTCTGGGGAATCAACATCCAAGGGAGGATCCAGACATTACATATTTGGCTAATTAACCGAATCATCTTCGGTTCAGATAACCCTTGTCATCAGAGTTTATTATTCGCCCTGAGTTATAATACTCGGCAAGAGTCATCAGCTATAAAAATTCAGTTGTTCCAGCAAGTTGAAGTATTCAGATCGTCAACGAGAAGCAAATTCGACGCGAGCATTCGAAGGAAGCATCTCATCGCCACCGTGAAGAACGCAGTCTTAAACAAAGGAGAAAATCAAATTTATTTTCTTCTCTTTTGTACCCCGGAATTCAAATTGTAATTGAGAATTGAGAGAGTTGTAATCATTCTTTTTCTAAGCAGTTAGAGAGAATAAAATCAAATACAATTCTTTTTACTATTCTTCTTGTTACAAAATTTCCACCAAACAAAAGATGGCGACTCCGCTGGGGACAAGCTTCACTGACGAAGAAGTGGTGGTGCAATCTGATGCTCACCTCGCCGGAACGACCGTTGAGACCCTTGTAGTTGAATTTGATCAAGCCAAATATGAGGAAGCTCTTTCCTCTGGATCGTTGAGCCCCAAAGTCAGGCGCAACACCCAGAAAGCCTCTACAGAGATCCAGCTCGCTGTAGAGAAGCCGAAGAAAGCCCTCTCCTTCGGCCAAAGCCTCAAACTCGCTCTGCAGGTTGAAGATCCTATACCCGCGTTAAAATGTGTAGTGGGTAGCAAAAGGCCTCTGGTGCAGGAAGATTTAACCACTGTCAACAATGACGCGGCTAAGATCCTGAAGCAAGCCAAGAAGAACGCAGCTCGAAGACGGAGGAGATCCATCCGACGAGCACATCTTCGAGAAAACCGATCCGCGGTTTAAGGCAAAGGTTGCGTTTCCAAAACCTCGCCTAAAGATTGCGTTCCTCTGCCAGAACGCATGCTTCGCGGCAATGAGCCCAATTACGAGCCGCGAGTAATACAACTTAAACGCGACCCTCAGTGGTGCGTTGTACCTCCAAAACACAGTACTGATAAGAACGCACCTGATGAGTGCGTTCAGATAAAAAGAGACCCCAAGAGGTCTGTTTCTAAACGCAGGTTCAAGCCTGATGTTCTCAAACCACAACGCTCTTGCGTTTCAACTCCAGGACGCAATGTGGTCCGAGAGGGACAACATGGGTTGAAGATTCATGTGCAGCAAGAACCAGCCTCGTCCAGTCAAGGACAGGGGGTTGCGTTCCCAATAGATAATTCTCAAATTTCTGATTTGCGAGAATTACTTTCTAGAGGGAAACCACC
This sequence comes from Asparagus kiusianus, assembly GCA_022839385.1. Taxonomy (NCBI): domain Eukaryota; kingdom Viridiplantae; phylum Streptophyta; class Magnoliopsida; order Asparagales; family Asparagaceae; genus Asparagus; species Asparagus kiusianus. The sequence continues at coordinate 80,234 of BQKN01060040.1, forward strand.
ACAACAATCAGCTCACTCATGTCATTGTGAGAAGATCATTTCAACAGTCCTTTCCGAATGCCAATGTTGTATACCTGAGCCTCGCAGGTCTGTATTCGATAGGCTGTCCAACGTCGCAAGACCCACCAAAAGACGACGTCATCAAAAGAAGAGAGTTTCTGAAACCGAATACCCTCAGGTCACCATCAACATGACCGGCAGAGGGAAAGCCCGGCATCCTAGTCCTGACGAATCTGAAAGAAGCCATTCCCCGACCGTTCGAGAAATCTGCGACGAATTTGAAGGAGTGTATCGACATACCCGGACACGGACGGGAGCAATCTGCCCGGTCGACTACCAGAAGTTGGCCAAAGGAATTACTTCTGATGATAAACACTCGGCAATCGTCGAATCCCAATCCTCGAGTTCTGTTGGAATGCGAGAAGTCTCCGCTTACATGACTAACAACCCCGAAGATTTAGCTAAAACAGTTAATGAACACCATATTATGCTTCATGCACAGCAAGAGACGCTCCTCTAATTGAAGGACATGTTGGCCCAGCTCCTCGCCGAAAAAGACCAAAAACCCGAACCTTCTCGGAAGACAACTTCGAAAGGAAAACAGAAAGTACTGGAGCATGAGACTCACAATTTGGAGTCCTCTTCCGAAAATGAGAAAGAAACGGAGAGAGAATCGAATCTCCAATCAAACAAAGTAGATGAGCTAGAAGCCCGCCTTAACGCAATGGCCAACAGAAGCGAGCTTCGCGAAGAAGGAGTGATACTGCCTTATCCTGCAGAGTGGGATACAGCTCCATATCCACCAAAGTTCAAGGCCCCAACCTTACAACCATTTGACGGCACCGGATCACCGAATCAGCACATCTACTACTTTAAGTCCCATACTGGAGATGTGGTGGCAAACGATGCCATCTTGACTCGACTATTCATCGGTACCCTCAAGGGTGTAGCCTTCGAATGGTTTATGAAGTTGCCTGCCGGTTCTATTCAGAAATGGATAGACTTGGAAAGGCTTTTCTTAGCGAGATTCTTCGAAGATGACACGGAGGTCTCCATTCCGACTCTTCTCGCCACCAAACAGAGAAAAGGAGAGTCCATCAAAGCCTATGTGGAGAGGTTCCGCAGTATGGCATTGCGATGCCCATCAGGTATGACTCAGTCAACCCTAGTTGAAACTTGCAGGCACAATCTGCAGACTCAGCTCCTTGCCCAGATGGGGGTAGCAGAGTGTCGTTCCTGGAGACAACTGGTGTCGCAAGGGGAACAAGCCGAAGAGATTGTTGCTCGAATTAAAGCTGAAGAAGAACCACAACCCAAGCCGCAACAACAACACAATCAGAACAATGCCCAGCGGTCTAAGGGGAAAGAGACTCTCGCAGCTGATTACACGCAAGTGCCACCGCCCACTAAGCAAGGCAAGGCCCCGAATCAACAAAGGGCGCCCAAGCAATACTCGTTCAAAGAAGAGCATGTGGACACTCTGTTTCAGCTTCTTCGAAAGAACAACAAATTGCAACTCCCTGAAATCAGGAAGCCAGACGAAGCAGGAAAGGTAGATGACCCCAACTACTGTCGCTATCATAGGTTCTTGGGACATCCTACCAGGAAATGTTATGTGTTCAAGGACATCTTGCAAAATCTGGTAAACGCAAATGTACTCACCTTGAAGCCCGAACAAAAGACTGTATCTACCAACATGATAGCAGTCCAGTTTGGCGACTTCCCTCCAGTGGCAACCGCGAATGGTGTAGTCCCCATTCCCAAAGGGGAAATGCACTTGAAGAATACCGACATGCATAATCAGAAAGGCAGGGGGTTGATACCTCTCTCTACCCCAAAAGGAGAGATCATGTGGGTCCATCCCGATTTGATTAAAGATCAACAGTGGACGAATACCTCGTCCAAGAAGAAAGGAGACAAGGCTAAATCATCCAACATGATTAGCCCTTCCATGACTGAGAATGATGATCATCTCAAACCTCTCACCGACTCAGAGGAAGAAAGAATCGTCCTGGCAGCATACCCATGAGACAACGCTGGCACTCGGTCAGGAAAGACTTACTTGAGGGACTACACCCAGAATCCTCAAGAAACTGAAAAACAGCTACAGGACGCTGGGGGTTCTGCACCAAAGAAACCCATGGATAAAGGAAAGCAGAAAGAGCTCCGTTTCAATAGAAATCTTTACCAGGAGCGTGGGGAGTCAAGCGAGCCTTTCCAATTCAATGTCATGGCACAGCTGGCCAACATACCCGCCAGGATTACTTTATATGAGCTATTGAGGTTGTCTAAATCCACCAAGGAAGCTCTGATTGAAGCTTTGAAGAACACGGAGAGTTTCATCACTCAAGTTACTCCGATACCTGAAGCGTCCGAAGATCAGTCGTGTCTGCAATGTCTGCAAGCGGCAAGAAGTCTACCATGCATATCTTTTACTCAGGAAGATATGCAGGTCCAGCACAAGCACGATAGACCCCTGTATTATACAGGGTACATCGGATCATCGGAGATCAGCCGCGTTCAAGTTGACCCAGGCTCAGCACTCAGCATCATGCCATACAGAGTTATGCAAGTCATAGGGATTCCCATGCATCGGCTGAATGCTACTCAAACTACCATTTTCGGGTTCAATGCTAATAGTACCCGACCTCTGGGAAAGCTCAAGCTTAGATGTCAAATTGGAGACCTCAAGTCAGAAGTAACTTGTTATATCATCGATGCAGACACGTCTTATAATCTCTTACTAGGACGCCCATGGATACATGCTAACCGCATTGTCCCATCTACTCTACATCAAGTTATGAAGTATGTCAACGATGAAGACAAAGTTCGAACCCTGATTGCGGAAAAATACCCTTTCAGAGAAGTAGAAAATTTCCACACAGATTCGGTCTTCTATTCGGAATCGCAAGAGAAAGAAGATGTTGACAGCGGCAACGAAGCGGATGTTGAACCAGACCCCGAGGAAGATTGTCCATGGGAGTTGAACTTTGATGTAATGAGTGCAGTTGAGAACAATAATAATGTACCGAGTGAGGGCGAGTGGTGCATTAATGAAGATTTCATTTTGGCGTACTTGTCTGATGATTCTTTTAAAGTTGAACAAACAGGTACCAATCCATAGCGCGTGCTTTGTGCGGAAACATCTCTCACATTTCCAGTTAAGCCACCTTTCGCTTCAGACGAAGAAGTCGAAAATGCACAAAAGGCTTTCTTCAAAGTTTCGCCCAGAAGGAAAAGGCAGAAGCCGATTCATTTCGGTAAAATTAAACCCGAACCACTCAAACGGGGAAGTTCTGAAGAGGATGATGGAGTGCCTCAATTCCATTATCACGAACCTAACTCCGTCCAACTGATGAAACAAATGGGGTACAACTTTAACGAAAAACAAGGTTTAAACTTTGGGAAAGGAAGACGAACACCAATTCGAATGTCTCTCACTCCCGAAGGAAAACCGCCGGATTATTATCAAAAGACCAGAAGAGGCTTGGGCTATGTCACAACGCCTCCTGCCTTAGAAGATGAAATCAGTAATTACCTGCAGCAAAATCATTCATCTGGAACATCCTCCTGTGAATCTGATGTCAGCGTCGGACCTTCCTTTAAAGGCTTGACTGCGAACATGGTGTCAACTAGTCACCCAGATGAAGACGCAGAAGGAGATGAAGAGTTAATCGAGTCGGCCGACGATCCTTGGATCAAACGTCTTAACATTTTGTGGGATATGCGTTTTGAACAACGCGAACCGCCCACCGAAGATAAAGTAATCCAGGTCAACATGGGGGATGAATCTGACCCTAAGCCTATCTTTATAGCTGAAGATTTATCATCATCCGAAAAAGAGGATCTTATATCTCTCGTCCGAGAATATATAGATGTCTTCGCCTGGAATTATGAGGATATGCCGGGTCTCGACCCAAAAGTGGCCATGCATCGTCTTAACATTGATCCGGATGCCAAACCCGTTAAACAACAACAACGTCGGTTTCGTTCCGAGATCATGGAAGCAATTGAGTCCGAAGTGAAGAAGCTCATAGACTCAGGCTTTGTGAGGGAAGAACAACACCCGAACTGGGTAGCCAACATTGTTCCAGTCCCTAAGAAAAACGGTAAGGTCCGCATATGCATCGATTTTCGTGACCTTAACGCAGCTTGTCCAAAAGACGAGTTCCTGCTTCCTATCACGGATGTTATGATCGATAACACCTGCGGATATGAAAGAATGTCCTTTATGGATGGATTCTCTGGGTATAATCAAATCAAGATGCACCCAGACGACGAGAGACATACTGCATTCAGAACACCACTGGTGGTGTATTGCTACACAGTGATGCCCTTCGGCTTGAAAAATGCAGGCGCGACTTATCAACGTGCAATGAACTCCATCTTCCACGAACATCTGCGTAAGACGATAGAGTGCTACGTTGATAACATAGCTGTGAAAAGCCAATGTAAAGGTGATCATCTTACGGATTTGAAGACTATGTTCGATATCATGCGAACACATCAACTGAAGATGAACCCGACAAAATCTTTCCTTGGGGTCTCAAGCGGAAAATTCCTGGGATTTATTGTCACGTCTAAGGGAATTTCTCTTGATCCAGAGAAGATCCGCGCCATCCAAGACATGCCACCTCCGAAGAGTCTGAAAGAACTCCGAGGTCTACAAGGGAGATTGGCCTACATCCGGAGATTCATATCTAATCTTTCGGGGCGTTGCCAGCCTTTCTCTAAGCTCATGAAGAAAGGAGCATCCTTTGTTTGGGATGGGGAATGTCAAAAAGCATTCGAAGAGATTAAGAGATATCTTACTCAACCGCCAGTTCTTGTAGCTCCAATATCAGGCAAGCCATTCCTGCTATATGTGAGAGCCATGGAACACTCTCTAGGAGCCTTGTTAGCCCAGAACAATGATCAAGGTCAAGAGCAAGCCATCTATTACCTAAGCAGGACCATGATGGGAGCCGAACACCGGTACAATCCAGTTGAAAAAGAATGTCTCGCTTTGGTATTCGCGATTCAAAAGATGCGATATTATCTTGTTGGACAGACAATTCACGTCATCTCCAAGATGAATCCCTTGAGAGTCCTAATGACTAAGCCATCATCTTTAAACTGCCGACTAGCAAAATGGGCCATTCTCTTATCGCAATACGATATGCAATTCATGCCCTAAAAAGCGGTCAAAGGTCAAGCGTTGGCAGACTTTTTAGCTGATCACCCGGTGACAGGGACATCCAAATTGTATGAAGGGTTACCTGATGAAGTCGCCGAAGCTTGTGTCACTCGAGAGTCTATGCAAATTTGGAAACTATTCTTCGACGGTGCATCCAGAGCAAATCCTCATGGAGCAATTACTGCGGGAGTTGGGATAGTGTTCGTATCTCCAAGTGGTCACGTGATCCCCAGAGGATTTTCCCTAATCGAGCCTTGCACCAACAATGTGGCGGAATATAATGCTCTGTTGCTAGGAATGCAATTGGCCGAAGAACTTAACATTCGATATCTCGAGGCTTACGGTGACTCTCAGCTCATCGTAAATCAAGTTCGAGGGGAGTACGAAGTGCGTCATGAGGACTTAATCCCGTACTACTTCGCAGTGCTGAAGCAAGCTAAGAAATTTGAAAGATTCTTTATTGACTACATTCCACGAGCTCAGAACGCTTACGCGGACGCTTTAGCCTCATTGGCGACTTCTTTGGCATTGCCGCCAGGGGCTGAAACAACAGTCCCAGTCATAGGGCGTGAATTATACTGCTCTAAAATTCCTAAAGAGGAAAATTCAGATAAAGCAACGACAGAAGAAGTCTGTGCGACCTCAATGGAATTAGAAGCCAGGGATTGGCGATTTCCATACATCGACTATGCCATATATGGAATTTTACCTGAGGATCCCAAGGAAGCGGCCACTATCAAGCGAAAGGCCCTCCAATTCTATTATGACGCAATTTCGCAAACCCTGTATAGTAAATCGCATGACGGAGTTTTGCTTAGGTGCCTCTCTCGAAAAGAAGCAAAAGAGGCTCTAAAGGAAGCTCATGAAGGAATGTGCGGAGCTCATCAGCCAGGAGCCAAATTGGGCGATCGTCTCCGGAGAATCGGGTATTACTGGCCGAAAATGTTTTCAGATGCGGCAGACCATGCTAAACGTTGTCATGAATGCCAGATTCATGGTGATTTTATCCACCAAGCACCGGGAAATTTACACCCTACATCTGCATCCTGGCCATTTGAGGCATGGGGTATGGATATCGTCGGTCCGATTTCTCCTCCGACTTCTAAGGGACATCGGTTCATTTTGGCCGTGACCGATTATTTCTCCAAATGGGCGGAAGCAATCCCGCTAAAAGAAGTCAAGACTTCAAATGTGATTAAGTTCATCAAACATCATGTCGTCTACCGTTTTGGAGTTCCGAGACGAATAGTGCACGACAACGGGACACAATTTGTCAGCTTCGGATTCCAGAGATTTTGTGATAAATTCAGGATCCAAAGTGTCGCATCTACGGCATATTATCCACCAGCGAATGGTCTTGCGGAAGCCTTCAACAAAACCATCGTGAAGCTTCTTAAGAAATTCGTTTCTAAAAGCCGACGTGATTGGGACGAAAGACTCGGTGAGTGCTTGTGGGCATACCGAACAACAGTAAGGACTTCTACCAGAGCTACGCCGTTCTCTTTAGTATACGGCTGTGAAGCAGTACTACCACTGGAGATTCAGATCCCTTCTCTGAGAGTCGCGATTACAACAGGACTTACAGATGAAGAAAAACATCAGCGACGCTTGCAAGAACTTGAAGCCCTAGACGACAAGCGACTTCAGGCTCAGCAGCAGATTGAATTATATCAAGCCCGTATTTCTAAGGCTTACAACAAAAAGGTTAAAGAACGGGTTAAAGAACGGGTCTTCAGGAAAGGCGATCTAGTTTTGGCTAATCGACGACCTATGGTGATGACTCACAAAACCAAAGGGAAATTCAATCCCAAATGGGAAGGACCTTTTGTGATAGAGACAGTCTACTCCAACGGAGCCTACCGTCTCATTAATAAGAAAGGCGATAGACTTATGATGCCAATTAATGGGAAATTCCTCAAGAAGTATTACCCTTAATCTGCAAGGCTCTTAAGTCTAACTGGGGGTTGATTATTAATAAATTGTTCTCCTACTTTGTACGCCGTCAAGTTAACATTACACCTCTAGCGATTTAAAGATCATTATAATAAAGGAATTGTCCCAAATTTTTCCAGATTGCTGTCAGCATAATCTGTTTTGTGAAAATTCTTAATTCTAACATTGTATTTAGCCCTCTTAAACGTAAGTCCTATGGCTGCGTTCAGAACGGGTCTACAGCTGCATTTCAAGTCTCACAGATGCAAGATCTGATGCTGCGTTCAACCATCCCGAACACAAGTCCTATGGCTGCGTTCAGAATAAGTCTACAGCTGCGTCCTCACCAACGAACGCACAATACGATCATTTCGACTTCCAGAAGAGGCTTCCCAAATTGGAAGGCATCAAGTTTACCCTCAATATCAAGACAACTACAACCCAAGTCCTGAAGTTGCCTCTTGAGATGCAAATAGGCTTGCGTTCAAGTCATTCAAGCACAAGGAAATAATTTTCAGAAATTCACATATCACAAAAAAGAGACTATATCATTTCAAGAGATGTCCACAGTTCATCACAGGCAAAAATAATAACTGTCACAAGAATACCAAAAGTTATTACAGACCAAAAAGTTATTTAATATAAAAAGGGGGTTCTCTAAGGGAAAAAGAGGCAAGACGGGCTTTAGCCTGAGCTATTCGTGCAGCATGCTTGGCTCGGACCTCTGCTTCAGCTTTACCCCTCAATTCTTCAGCAGTGATAATAGCAGCACCAGCTTCTGATCGTAAAGCCTGAAGAGTCTCTTCTATCTCAGGCTTCAAGTCAGCGCTTTGCAGTTCCTCCAAGGTTTCCATGGTGCGTCTGAATAAATAAATCTTCCGGGCGCAGTGATCGCGCCAGCCGTGATTGACACGTTTCAGCAAGTCCATCACATCAAAGAACGAATCCAGAAAGTCGGAGAATGAGGCCCATCCTTGCTCAGCAATGAGGTATGCTTGCTTCACCATATTCTCCAAGAGCTCTGTAAGGAAGTGCACACTCTCCAAGTCTGGGGTGAAGGCTTTACCATGAGGGACCATGGCAAGAGGGGTAATCAAAGGGGCGTCTTCTTGGAGCACTCCCTCTCCTTCATCGTCAGAAACGACGATGGGTTCAGCAGCAGAAGCTCCACCTTGCAACAAAGCAATCATAAATTCAGTAAGTCCCCTGGCAACCGAATTTAAACGCAACAGTTCAGATTTGTGTCAAAATCAATCTGAACACAGTAGCTCAGACCCGCGTCAAAATCAATTTGAACACAAGGAATCTGGACTTGCGTTGGACTTCTTCCTGATTAAGAGATTAACCCTTTGTTTTATCATCAAACACAAAAGTTCTGTTCAAGATCAAAACAGTTCTTATCAATAAACACGGAGATTTCTCTGTGAGAACAACAGTAAGGGTTCTGCTCTTCTTTGCCACAATGGACATAAGAAAATCTTTCATGATCCAAAATCAAGAAGATGAACAGTTTTCGAAAGGAAACATACAAGTCCTTTGCAAGGTCAAAGAGACGAACCTTGTTCGTCATCATCAACCGAAGCCTAGTCAGGGAATTTCAAGAACACTTATTGAAAAAGAATACTTAAAAAAAATGAGGGTTTACCTCGATGATCAGACGCTGGAGGCGTCGATGACGGTCCGGAGGCGGACCCAGAAGCGCCCTTCGACGGTGAGAGAATGTCCGCCATCTGCTCGTGAGATCTCTTGGGAGCCATGGCCAGAGAACGAAATCAAATCGTGGAGGAATTAACGAGAAGAAACTCGTTTCTGAGTTCAAGAAGAGAGTTTAAACGTTAAGGCCCTTGATGTGACCAATCAGCCCTATTTATAAAAATTAATAATGATGGGGTAGAGTTCCAAGACTCCCGCCCTAATGTGGCCTCTTCGTCATCATTATAGCCGCTTGGGCTTCTGATAAGACGCAGGACAAGACCCCGCGTCCAAAAATAAATCAAACCCGAACGCAGCAGTTTGGAGTTGCGTTCGACCCGAACACAGCAGTTAGGAGTTGCGTCCTTCTAAAAATACGCAGTCCTATCTAAGGATATGAACGCAGGGGGTACCCCCAGCTCTAGAATTCTTATAAAATGTGCTACTAAAGTTTAAAACTCTTGCACATTTCTTTTTGACTAAACCTTTTTAATGTCAATCTTAAATCCATCAAGGAGTTTAAACTCCATCTTCCTCAAAGTTGCTCCGATCGCAACACTTCCAACTTATCGACTCTCATCAATAAAGCGATAAGTCCTCAAAGTTGCTCCGATCGTAACACTTCCAACTTATCGATTCTCATCAATAGAGCGATAAGTCCTCAAAGTTGCTCCGATCGCAACACTTCCAACTTATCGACTCTCATCAATAAAGCGATAAGTCCTCAAAGTTGCTCCGATCGCAATACTTCCAACTTATCGATTCTCATCAATAGAGCGATAAGTCCTCAAAGTTGCTCCGATCGCAACACTTCCAACTTATCGACTCTCATCAATAGAGCGATAAGTCCTCAAAGTTGCTCCGATCGCAACACTTCCAACTTATCGACTCTCATCAATAGAGCGATGGATCCTCAAAGTTGCCATGCTTAAAACAAGAGTATATGGACAATCTATCGAAAGCAGAATTTCATTGTTCCATGTCAGAAAATGATATGCAAAAGAAACAATGAAAACCCAAAACAGCAACACTTTTATT
>BQKN01060040.1:90171-105250 GCA_022839385.1 Asparagus kiusianus
GATACAAAGATAGGCTCATCAATTCATCAAACTGAATGAAGCAATCTGAGATTTAATATCGGAAAGCTTCTCTTCGTGATCTGTTCGCACCAGCACCTCAGCCCGCTTCCGAAGCTCGTCTTCACTAGACAACATAGTGGCCACTTTCTTCTTGGCTTCCTCTAGAGCACTAGCTTTGGCACGATAGTTCACCAGAGAAGCAGCGCTTTTGAGGTTGAGCTCAGTGACAATAGCTTCTTCTCGCTTGAATTGAGCCTTCATCCTAGTCAACTCCACTTCAGCAGCGGCGATCTTCTCTCGCAAAGTCTCCAAAGAAGTATTCGAAAGAGTCAGCTCAGCTTGTTTCTGAGCATGTAGCTGTTGCAGTTGTTCCACCTCGACCTCTTCCTCAGTTATATGATATCGAGCGGCTTCATACTTGTTGAATTCCTCAGCTCGGATGTCCTCAAAAGTAGATGCAATCTGCGCTTGGATATCAGTGCGACCCAAAGCCTCCAAGAATTTGATTTGCCCCTCTAGACGTAAGATGGCTTCGGAGCAACGCTGAACAACATCGATGTCGCCTACGAGTTTGAGATTGTTCAAACTATTCGTGAGCATAGGCTTGTAGGTATCGAAAGTATCTCGTCCGGCCAGCACAACCTCAATTATTTTCTTAATAAGCCCTTTTAAGTTGTCAAGGGAAATCTTGACAAAATCTGGTACGTCTATCGGACTCGAAATAGCAATGGGAGACGGTGCAGAAACTTCCGTAGACGCGAAGCCGAGTAGAAGACCAGCAGGCGATTTCGGTGTAGTGGCTTGAGAAGGGACACCAATATCCAGGTGAGATGGACTCGATTGCAGAACCATCAATTCCCCCGCCTGAGATGATCTTGGCACGTCTACAACTTCTGTAGAAGCTAAGGAAATGGTCAATAAAGTCGTCGGCGGGAGAGTCGTTGTTGAGGGCTCTGAGTGAGAAGGCTCTGACATCTGAGCTGGTGCTAGCATGAGCTGTTGCGATGAAGGAGGAGTAACAGTACTCGCTTCATGCACCATAGGATCTGCACGAGGAAATTATTTAAGTCAGCAATAAAGATGGGTTGCGAATCAGAACAAGTGATACTTACCCTCAAGAGGTAAGGGAATGTATGGTGAAGCTTTATCTGAAGAAGAGGGTGGTCGAATATTCCACTCCCCGAGACCGTCGTCATCCTCGCTTAGGTTGTCATTGTCCTCGTCACTTCCACCTTGATCATCATCATCATCTGTATTGTCTGCACCGTCGCCATGATCTGTAGGTCCCTCTTCAGCCACAGGAGCGAATGTTGGTGGATCTTCAACGAGGGCAGGCTTCGATATGATGCCAGTGGTAGGGCTAGCCTGTACATCTGATGCAGGTGGTAATAGCACAGAAGCAGAAGGAGACTTGTCTACCACCAATTCCTCTTGACTAGATATCGTAGGTTCCGAGACCGGAGGTCTATCTTCTTCAACAGCGTGAGCAGTGGAGGCAGTATCACGAAGCGTGTCTTCAGGGATAATTTCCATACCCCCAGCAAATGATTCATCGCCACGATCGTCTTCATGCAGCGAGTGGGCGGAAGAGGCAGGACCTTTTAAAGTAGGACCAACGTTGGGAAGACCAAGCTGAGGCGAGAGTTGCATAGCAGCCGACTATTGCTCTTCCTCTTCAGCATGCCATGCTTTCTGAGCATCTGACATAAGCTTAGAAACAGGAGGTTCGAGTGCTAATTTCCGACGAGCTCGTTTGTCGTATTTAGCTGCTTCAGCCGCATCCATTGCTCTCTTTCCAAGAGCACTTTTACTCTGAGTCAGAACTCTTGAAGGTTCCACCGCATGAGTATCCGGCAATCTGACCTCTTCTTGAGCTCCTTCCGGTGGATGTTGCTGTTCGGTTTTTGGTAATTGTTGCTGTTCATCCTCCGTGATCGCCTTTTCATATGTCAAGTATTCGTTAGCCCCCCGGGCACGGAACCGTTTAGCATTCCTCTTGGCAGCATACCATCTACGGATGGCCCTCAAGCAAGAGGTGTTCATGTTGTAAGCCGGAACTTGGGAGGCAGCTTGGTACCACGTGCAGAAACTCAAAGAAGTACGAATATTGGGCATCTTATGCGGAAGACGAAACTTCACGCCTGTGCATCCCGCTACTGAGAAGTACCAGGCTCTTGCTCCTTCATATACGTTTCCTGTATACGCAAGAGCAGGATTTGGATTCCCGATGTAGAGTTGGTCATAGCCAAATTGTCGAGAAAAGCGATAAGGCTGATAGGGTTCAATAAAACATTTTCTCCCTTGCCGAAAAATGAGGTAACCCGGGCGGATATTTATGAGCCACCAAAAAGCACCTCTACTAAGTGTGGTAAAAGCGTTCCGTCCGGGGGTGTCTTGATGGAGTTCTCCATACGCACCACCTTCAAAAGCGGGGAATTTGCAAGCGATCTCATAATTATGTTCTCGCCTGAAGATTTCACGGAACTTCACTTGGTACCAACCGACCCATTCGGCAGTTTCTAACTGTTGAACAAGAGGCGCCGAGGAATCATCATATTCAGGAGTCGACATTATTGAAGGACAGTGCAAAACAAACCAAGATACCAGGTAAATATACGGCATCGGTACTCGAGGGGTCGGAGTTTGAATGACACTTTTCCCATCTAAATCCGATTTCTTGACGGCGATAAACTCGGAAGACAATTCCCGCAAGCCACTCTGCAAACAGCACACCATAGCCGAAAGAAGATTCAAGGGCCGTCCATGAGCTAGAAGTACAGCAGGGTACAATACCTCCACCGTAATAGCATCCACCGGCCTGGTAGGTACTACACATCTCTTTAACCAAAGAGTAAGAAAACCTGCGAACAAAGCCATGTCGGAGATTGGGACTTCTGCTTGGTAATGGAAGCTCTCAAATGTGGTAAATGCCGGGAAGACATCCTCTTTTACTTCACAAGTATAGTGAGAGGTCGCGTCATTGATGCGTTCATTGATTTCTTCAAGAGTACTAGCAGCCAAACGGGTCACCTCTGCCTCTTTATCCCCCACATTCCGGAACAGATACTCAGCCCATTGTCCTTGTTTCACGCCGCCGGCTCTTTTTCCGGTAGTTTGTGCACATATCTGGAAATGGCACATCAGTTCCCAGTAAGTGTTATATAGGTCGGGAGCGGTATTTTTCAGATTTTCCAGCTCTCTGCTTCCAGGAACAAACTCCTCATAAGGCAGTTCTCCGAAAGATAAACCGGAAATCTCAAACATCTCATGAAGAGCAAAACCTAATTCACCAACTGGGGTGAAAAAGGTGCCGGTGTGAGGATTGTAGAACTCCAACATAGCGAAAAGCCCACTGTAGTTTGGAGTGATTCCATATTGAGTAGCTGTTATTGGAACCCGTAATTCAGAAATTCTTAAAGGTTCTTCTAGCTGTTCCAAGACAAAATTTATCATCCGGGCCCACCAGTCCGACTCACTGGAGTGAACCCATGTGGGAGCTCTGAAATCTTGAGCAGGGAACTCTCCCTGGACCGAGATAAATTTCCTAATGAAAACCGCCGCCAGCTTAGCGGACTCTCCGACGGGATGTTCTTTTTTGAATGAGCCCGGCTTCAAAGCCATAAAGTTATTAAAACTGGCAGAATGAGTGCCCCGATAAGTGATGTGTCCTGTAGCGACACCGCCTTGGTCCTGAACAAGTTCCCAATTCATTGACCGTGGGATAGATGCACATTGGTAATAAGAGATGGGCCACATCCGCTCTAAATTGGGAAGAAAAAGACGGCGATTGTTTACGACCCTCAACCATTTGTAATTCCCCTCGGACATTCGCTTGGGATCCATGTTGACAGAATCTCCGAAGAGGAAGGATGGCTTCTTTAGAATCTCACGCCCCGCGGTTTCAAACTTAGCATCCGTAACCAAAGACGTGAGAGTCTCAGGGAAGGCTTGGGTAATAAGCTTTGCTCGTTCTTGGTTTGTGTCTTCAAAAACTGGGTACTCAAAGCGAAAACTAAAGACTGCATTTTTCTCTGGGCTTCCCGCATGACCAAAATAATGCTTGAAAGAAAGGGGCTCGTTGGAATAGCATGCTGCAGATAGGAAAAATCAGTCAATTGAGTGGAAAGGTCTAAATCAAGAATGCAAGGTCAAGACCCGCGTTTGGATCTCCAAACACAGAGTCTCAACCCGCATCCAAATCTCTTTGGAACATAAGGTCAAGACCTGCGTTTGGATCTTTAAACACAGAGTCTCAACCCGCATCCAAATCTCTTTGGAACATAAGGTCAAGACCTGCGTTCGGATCTTTAAACACAGAGTCCCAACCCGCATCCAAATTTCTTTAGGACGCAAAGTCAAGACTTGCGTCCAAATCCTCAAACGCAGGGTTTTAACCCACATCCAAGTTTTGGAACGCAAGGCCTGAACCTGCGTTGAAATTTTGTGAACGATGGATTTAACCATACGTTTTCTCAAATGGGATAAACTCTGAAGATCCTCCCTCGAGTTTAATGGTGAGATACAAGCCACTGATCAAAGGTCAAAGGTGAGAGATTGGTTCAAAACAACCTATGTTGGTTCAATCTTACCGCTAGATGAAGAGATTGGAAGCTGCGGTGCAGCGGTTCGAGCATCACCAGAAGCTTTAGCCGGAGGGGAACCTTGAGCCGGAGCAGCCCTTGGTTTGGAAGTGGTTTTCTTTTTGAGAACCATTTTAATCGCGACGAGGAAGAAGATCGGGGGTGAACTTGTTCTCCCCTTGAAATGGCGGAGAAGATGAACAGGAGCCTGTAGGCGTCAAAAAATGCTCACAGACATCCAAATACCAGAAGAGATCATTTAAAAGAAACAACTCAACAAAACGACATGTGCACATGGCCCATGGTGTCGCGGCTGAAGCGCGGCAACTGATGGCGCCGCGGCTAAGGCGCGGCGACTTGTGGTGCCGCGGTTGTAGCGCGGCAGCATATGGTGCCGCGGCTACAGCGCGGCAGTCAACCTTGCCGCGGCTACTGTAGAGGGGTTCTGTGGCGGTTACGAGGCAGTTATACGATGGTTTCTGAAGTCCACGTGGCGATATATCAGAAATAGAACGTGTGCTGACGTGGAAAAGCCGTTAAACCACGTAAAAAGTGGTTAAAGGTCGTGGGAGAGCGGTTTCAAGCACGATAGAACGTGCTGACAACTGCCTCTTTAGCCGCGGCAGTCTATACTGCCGCGCCAATAGCCGCGGCAGTGTAGACTGCAGCGGCCAAAGAGTGAACACTTGGGCAGTTATTTTGCCTTATATTCGCTGTGGTGCACTTCTACCCCTATAAATACCCTCCTAAACACGAAATAAAGAAGAGAGAGCAGATTGGAGCAGAGGAGACTTAAACTTTTGGAGATTTTGAGGAAGAGAGAAATCATTTTCACCCTTTGACAAGTATCATTTGGTGATTCCTAGAGATCTAGCACAGACTTGATCTTTGGAAGAGTGAATATCTTACATCGATAGGATATTCGCTTCAAATCCATACTTCGATAAACGAAGGAAGGATATCAAAACAACCTTACGATCTTCGAATCGGTGGTCCACGAGCTAAAGCACTCTCGGCACAGGCAAAGTCCCACAAAACAGTGTTCGATAGACGAATTCTGTGTTATTTTCTTCAAGAGTTGTAATTTTTCTTATTTTCATTGTAATTTTCTGTAATCGAAAGAAGATTAATGGAATCTACGATGGAAACAACTTTTGCTGAAAACAAACTGGCGACCACAGTGGGAGCCAGCGGCTTCGCTGCCGAAGCCGCCGTGTCGCAGCCGATAAAGATTATCGTCACTGAAGAGATCGAATACGAATTCGATCAAGCTAAATTCGAGGAATACTTGTCGTCCTCATCCTCAAAATCTTCCTCACTCCGCAGGCGCAGGAAGATTTCTTCTCCTAAGAAAGTTTACAAGTCTACAGTCTCTACAAAGGCCGCAGATGAAGATTCCGGCCCAATAGTTGATGAAAAATCTCTCTACAATACCTCTGCCTCGAAAGACTCCAAACCCATTAAGGAGTCGCTGATGGATAGTTCACCAACATTGACGAAGAGAGCTCGTCAGAGGCAACGCCAACGCCGTGCTCGACAACTGGCTAAGGCCATGCAACAAACTGACGGGGTCCACTACTACGCGGACCTAAAGTCAAGGAACAGAAATGTGGTCCAGTTGACTCAACAACAAGATAATCATGTTTCTGCAAAACTTACAAAGGAAGAATGGACCCTAGTCAAAAGGGCTCGTTCAACCTTGAAAGAACGGATTCAACGGCGTAAGGTAAAAGCCGCTCGTGCCCGTGCACTTCGTCAACAAGATCAGAAGAACAAGAAGGAAATGGTGTGTGAAAGAACACCAAAAAGCTGTAAGATTTGGGTCCCCAAGACCGAAAGTACCCAAAAATCACAAGACGATGCGGTCTTCAACCGCGGCAGCACGAACCGCCGCGGCGATTCATTCAACCGCGGCAGCACAAACTGCCGCGGCAACTCACTCAACCGCGACAGTTTGGATTGTCGCGGCACTTCAGCGGGTCATGATGCTCGTCGCAAGGCTACAGCTGCATCGACACCTATTCCTAGTCCTTCTGTTACAACAGCGTCTGCTTCATCACCAACGAAACCCTGGGTTAGCCCAGATTTATCCAAGTTCAAGATTACTATGGCAGATCGCCTCGGTCCTTTGGCTGACGATCAAGGCAAAGCCCCAATGAAAGAAATTTCGAGCACAGTAAACAAACCCTTGGTAGTTTCCTACACAGGGGGTCGTAAACACCCTCCTGTCAGACTTAACCCGGTCCAAGACAAAAGAATACCAATTCATGATCGTTTAGGACCTGTGAAGACTCCACTCCCGCAAGGGGGTGTATTTAAAAATTTAACCTTGGATCGCTCAGAAACGACAAATAATCGTCCTATGCATGTTAACAAGGTTCGCAAACCAGAGATAGGTTGCTCAAATCACGGCAGTGATGAGCTGTACTATCAAAATAATAATTCAAGAAAAAGGATTGCCCGAGAAGGTGAGTCTCATTGCGCATGCGAAAGACTCATCAAGGCAGTATTAACAGAATGCGGCTGCTCACAAACCCCAAGACGAGTTTCTGTGTTTCAAAGACTGTCAACCGAAACGTCGAAATCCAAAATGAGACGTTTCAACCAGAGAAAGCCTGCAAGGCGGCAAGATGAATTCCCTGAGGTCACCATTAATATGACCGACAGAGGAAAACAACAAATAGTCAACCCTGACCCTGATTTCTCTTCAGAAGGAAGAGTTGAGCAGGGTCTTTCTCAAAGAATGAAGCGGTTGCAACGAAGGGCCAACCGACGTCGAGACTACAAGAGGATGCATGAAGGTTTATCGTCAGAAGAAGAACTATCAGATACCTGTTCTGCGGTCGCTTCGGACGATACCGCATCCAGTGTGGGGCGAGCGAGAGAATCATTCGCCATCACGCCGGACCAGTTAGCTCAGATACTGCAGGAAGCGTTGGCCAAACAACGCGAAGAGATCAGAGCTGAGATCAGAACGGAGATGGAGCTGACAATGCAGCAGGTACGAGACTTGCAGGTTCAACAGCACCAGCCGGAATCAAGCCAAAAAGCAGAATCCAGTAAACGCAATGCCAAGCTTGTACATATAGCTGAGAATGATGACAAAGAAGACGAAACTATTTTTGATGATCCTCCTACAGATAAAGACGATTCTGGAAGCGGTCCGGCCAAATCAACTCTTCAAGTTCATCTGAAAAAGACTGAAGAGGAAGACAAGAAAATGCAGGATCTTGAGAGCAAAGTCAATGCTCTAATGACAGCCCAGGAAGTGAAGAAGACGGGCATTCCATATCCATACCCGAGGGAGTGGGATCTAATTCCTTATCCCCCTAAATTTAATTTGATTAACTTTACTCCTTTTAATGGCAGTGGTTCACCAACTCAGCACTTGATTTATTTCAAGTCGCATCTCGGCGCAATATCAGGGAATGAAGCCCTGATGGTACGGTCATTCGTAGGAACCCTGCGCGGGCCTGCCTTCGATTGGTACCGACGCCTGAAACCCGGAAGCATCAATAGCTGGGGAGATATGGAAGAACTGTTCCTCACTAATTTCTTCGATGACGACACGGAGGTGTCCATTGGCTCGTTGTTGGACGAGAAACAGAAGAATGGGGAATCAGTTGACGTCTTTGTCAAACGGTTCCGAAACAAAGCGGTGAACTGCAGAGATCCACTCACCGAAGAATTCATCCTGCAGACATGTCACAACAATCTGTCTCTGGATGTGCTGGAGATAATGGGGGTTGTACCCTCTAAGACCTGGAAGGAGTTGAAGGTTAGAGGTGAACAGGCTGAACGATTTCTCAAAAGGAGGAATTTGGAAAGGGGTCAGCCATCAAACAATAATCAAAACCAGAAACAGAACTTCAATCCTCGAGGCAGGGGAAGAGGGTCAGGAGCCGCTGTCGACGCGCATCAGACGTCACAACAGCCACCTCAACAGCAGCCGCAGCAGTCGTCATTCCAGCTGGCGCCAAATCAGAATCAGCAGCCTCAGAAGCAGTTTAAGCCTTCTGAGCCCAGGTTTCCAAAGGAGTATTCATTCAAAGATGATGAAGTGCCGGTCATCTTCAAATATCTGTTGGATAATAACAAGATTAAGCTTCCACCGGTCACAAACCAAGAGGAAGCGAAGAAAACCAATGACCCGAAATACTGTGCGTATCATAGGAGGGTCCACCATCCCACTAAGGCGTGTTATGTCTTGAAAGACAAGATACAGACCTTGATTGATGTTGGTATTGTGACCCCGAAGCCAAAGGAGAAGAAGGTGGGCGCCAACGCGGTCTCTATTAGCTTCGGATCAGTTCCATTATCCTGGTTTCAAGCCGAGCCAGTGTCAGAGGTCAAGATGCAAACCATCAACGATGACCCTCATGGACAGCGCCAAAAAGGGTTAGTATCACATACGGCCCCTAACGGCGAAATCCTTTGGGTTCATCCGGATCTGCTCGAAGACGAACAGTGGACGACATCCACGTCGAAGAAGAAGTCAAAAGGCAAAAGAAAGGAAAAGTCTTGTTACGGAGCATCGGCGATTCCTGAGAAGAACGATGAGGAGATAGCAGCTCTACCACTTTCTGATGAAGAACAGGAAGTTTTCGCAACAAGAGGTGGAAATGAATATCATTACCAGTATCCTGAAGTTCCTAATTCTAATGGTAAAACTCTAGCAGAACTGGGGGTGGATACGACCCCACCCGTAGCAACCGAGAGACCTCAGAGAGTTGTTAAGCAGAAAGAAAAGGAACCTTAACCCAAAGAAGTTCAAATTCCGAAGCAGTCTCGTTTCAGTAAACCAATTGGACGAGACAAACCGGAAAGTTCAAATGCCCCATACCGCTTCGATGTCATGACTCAGTTAGCCAATATCCCAGCAAGGATCACGCTGTACGAGTTATTGCGCCTCTCGAAGGAAACCAGGATAGCTTTACAAGAAGCCTTGGCTGATTCTGAGGTATTCCTCACTCAGATTAAACCAATGCCTGAAGAGCCAGAGTCGTCAGTGCAGCATTGTAATCTGGCAGCCACTAAATTCCCTTGCATCGCTTTCACAAAGGAAGATATGCAAGTCAGGAACTCAAAGCATGATAGACCGCTATACTTTACTGGATATATCGGTTCGAGCATGGTCAACCGGATTCAAGTCGATCCGGGTTCCGCTGTTAGCATCATGCCACTCCGGTTGATGTACCACCTCGGGATTCCCGCCAGCAAGTTAGCCTCAACGGGAACTGTCATTTATGGATTTAACACTAGCGGATCAAGACCGTTAGGAAAAATCCGGGTGAAGTGTCAACTCGGAGATTTGAAGTCTGAGGTCACATGCTATGTGATTGATGCAGAAACTTCCTATAATTTACTGTTGGGTCGTCCATGGATCCACGGTAATCTTATAGTTCCCTCCACCCTCCATCAGTGTTTGAAATATGTCGACGCTAATGAGGAGGTTAAGACGGTGGTCGCGGATAAGCAACCATTCAAGGGGTTAGAAAACTATTTTACCGACTCCCTTCTATATGGTGCTGAGTCCGAAACTGAACCATCGGCCCATGGCACGGACAGCGGAGATGAAGCTGATACCGAAGCCGGGCTCGATTATAGTGAAGGTCTTGTATTAAATGACATTGAACCTCTTGTAATCGATCTGGACGGTGATGAATCGTCGGACGAAAGTTGTAACTGGCAACTTGCCGATGAAATAATAAAAAATGATTTAGAGTATTCGCCTTGTCTTAATGACGTAATGCAGGAATTGTATGATAATCCTAATCTACACATGCCAATTCGTTCGTCCTGCACGGCGACGAAATATCTGCAAAATTCAGCTGGGACAACGGTGATCCTACCTGCAAAGACAGGGGGTGAGAAGGAAATAATCTTTGGGAAAGGGAATCCATCCCCAACTCCTAATCTTTTCTTGGATAGCAATTCAGATGATGAAAAGCCTGGATGGCATTTCTCTCGGTATAGTTGGCAAGCTAATGATTACATGGAGAGACAAGGCTATGATCTCTCGCTTGGTGAAGGTCTTCATTTTGGTCAAGGAGTTAGGGTTCCACCCCGTTCTACTTATGTACCAAAAGGAAAACCGGATAATTATTATAGTCATAATAGAGGTCTAGGTTATAATTCGTCATCTGATGACGAAGATTGCCAACAGATCATTAGCCAATTGATAAATGGAAGCGGGCATTCATCCGACACTTCAATGTGGGACTCTGACACAAGCATCGGAGAGAGATTCAAAGCCCTAATGTCGAACATGGCGACAGTCGATCCTTCTACAACTGAAGAGGACGATCAATTACCTATTTGGGAAGACCCATGGACACATTACATGAATATCCAATATGGCGACCGATTTGAACAAAGAGAACCTCCTACTGAGGATAAAGTGGTCCAAATTAATATGGGTGACGAAACTAATCCGAAACCTATATTTATCAGTGGTGACCTTCCACCAGACGAGAAAGAAGAGTTAATCGCCCTCATTAGAGAGTATATCGACGTCTTTGCTTGGAATTACGAAGATATGCCGGGACTCGATCCGAACGTAGCAATGCACGCCCTCAACATAAAATCGGATGTCAAACCTGTCAAACAACAACAAAGACGGTTTCGTCCGCAAATTATGGAAGCGATAGAAGCTGAAGTCAAGAAGTTGATCGACTCAGGTTTTATCAGAGAAGAACAACATCCTGAATGGCTAGCTAACATTGTTCCAGTTCTTAAAAAGACCGGAAAGATCAGAATCTGTATTGATTTCAGAGATCTGAATGCCGCCTGTCCTAAAGATGACTTCCCACTACCAATTACGGACGTCATTATTGACAATACTTGCGGATTCGAGAGAATGTCATTTATGGATGGTTTCTCGGGATATAATCAAATCAAGATGCACCCAGACGATGAAAAGCATACAGCATTCAGAACACCCATGGGGGTCTTTTGCTATACGGTTATGCCTTTTGGTTTAAAAAATGCTGGCGCCACGTACCAACGAGCCATGACGCAAATCTTTCAAGAACATCTGCGGAAGACCGTTGAATGCTATGTTGATGATTTGGTCGTTAAGAGTCGTGATAAAAAAGACCACATTAATGATCTGAAGACGATGTTTGATCTGATGAGAACTCATCAGCTAAAGATGAACCCGACTAAATCCTTCCTAGGAATGTCGAGCGGTAAATTTCTCGGATTCGTCGTCACCACAAAAGGTATTCATATTGATCCTGACAAAGTGAAGGCGATAAATGAGCTGCAACCCCCGAGAAATCTTAAAGAACTCAGAGGATTGCAGGGTCGATTGGCATATATCCGTCGGTTTATATCAAATCTGTCCGGAAAATGTCAACCATTCTCTAAACTCGCAAAGAAAGGCGTGTCGTTCATTTGGGATGAAGCATGTCAGAAGGCGTTCGAAGATATTAAAACATATCTAGCGAACCCACCTATTCTCGTTGCACCGAAATCGGGCAGACCGTTTTTGATTTATGTCAAAGCGACGAACCATTCGTTAAGCGCATTACTTGCACAAGACGACGATAACGGTCACGAGCAAGCAGTATATTACTTGAGTCGCACATTGGTAGGAGCTGAATCTCGCTACCCAATGATCGAGAAGGAATGCCTTGCATTGGTATTTGCCGTCCAGAAAATGCGACACTATTTAGTGGGGCAGACGATTTATGTCATCTCCAACATAAATCCGGTCCGCGTATTCATGACCCAGCCGGCTTCTATGAATTGGCGTTTAGCCAGATGGGCTCTACTTTTATCGCAATATGACTTGTACTTTAAGCAACAAAAATCGGTTAAAGGACGAGCTATTTGCGATCTTCTGGCGGAAAATCCTACAAAAGATATAGTCGAATTGTATGACGATCTGCCAGATGAAACTCACGAAGTTAATACTACCTCACATCAACAAGTGTGGCAGTTATACTTCGATGGGGCTTCTCGCGCAACCAATGTGGCAAGCGCACCCGGATGTTCTAAAATCTCCTCAGGAGTGGGGGTCGTTTTAGTGTCCCCGGAAAAGCATGTCTTGCCTAGAGCATACTCGTTGACCGGACCATGTTCTAATAATGTGGCCGAGTACAACGCGTTAATAATTGGACTCAATTTTGCCAAAGAGCTGGGGGTCGAATACCTTGAAGCTTTTGGGGATTCTCAACTGGTAGTGAATCAAATACGAGGAGAGTATGAAGTCAGAAGTCCAGACCTGATTCCATACCATCAGGTGGCTATTGAGATGGCAAACTCATTTGAAGGATTTTTCATTGAGTACGTTCCACGTCTCCAAAACGCGTATGCAGACGCATTGGCAGCATTGTCGGTATCATTAGCTCAACCTCCCGAAACAGAACAATTGATTACAGTAAAGACTCACCAGCTTATCGTTCCAATCTACGACTTGGATGTTAAAGAAGTATACTCAACAGCAGTTGAACCCGAAGTTCGAGATTGGCGCTTTCCCATTATCGACTACGTCCTACATGGTATATTGCCTGAAAATGTAAAAGAAAGGGAATCGATTCGGCGAAGAGCACCGAGATTTTACTACAACGCCACAGCACAAATGTTGTATCGACGATCGTACGACGGTCTTCTACTCCGTTGCTTATCCGGCAAAGAAGCAGAACAAGCACTCAAAGAGGCGCATAACGGAATATGCGGTGCGCATCAGCCCGGTCCTAAACTTTACGATCGACTTAGAAGAATCGGATATTATTGGCCAACTATGGTAAAGGATGCAGTTGACTACGCACGACGATGTGAAGTATGTCAGTTACATGCAAATTATATGCATCAACCTCCTGAGTATTTGCACCCGTCGGCAACGTCGTGGCCATTCGAAACTTGGGGAATGGATATCGTAGGTCCTATCTTCCCACCATCGGTTAAAGGGGACCGCTTCATTTTGGCAATCACCGATTACTTCTCAAAATGGGCAGAAGCAGTTCCACTTAGAGAAGTAAAGACGAGTGATGTTATCAAGTTTATCAAACACCATATTATATATCGGTTTGGTGTTCCAAGGCGAATAGTGCATGATAATGGTCCTCAATTCGTCAGCAACGCATTCATCAAGTTCTGCGGCAAATTTGGGATTAAAGACGTTTCATCGACGGCTTATAACCCTACGGCTAATGGATTGGCTGAAGCTTTTAATAAAACCATCATTAAAATCTTGGCAAAATTGGTGAAAACCAATAAACGAGATTGGGACGACAAACTTGGCGAAGCTCTATGGGCCTACCGCACAACTGTCCGTACACCAACCGGAACAACGCCATATGCCCTAACATATGGATGTGAAGCCGTTCTCCCATTGGAAATACAAATTCCTTCTCTCCGTATCGCTCTTGCAACGGGAATGACGACGGAAGAACACCATCAGAAGCGTCTTGAAGAATTGGAGATGTTAGATGAGAAACGCTTGGAAGCTCAACAACAAATCGAGTTTTACCAAGCTAGAATTTCTCGGACTTTTGATAAAAGGGTCCGACGACGAAGTTTCAAAGAAGGAGATCTAGTTCTTGCCGTACGAAGACCTATGATTCTTACTTCTAAGAAGAAAGGAAAATTTGAACCCAAATGGGAAGGGCCGTTTGTAATAGAAACAGTCTATTCAAACGGTGCATATCGCCTGGTCACTCAGGATGGCAACAAATTAATGATGCCAATAAATGGGAAGTTCCTGAAAAAATATTACCCATAATACGTTCAGGATAACCTATGTAAAACGGAAAGTTCCTAGAAAGTCCTATACAGGATATTTCAGGATAATCCGTCATCAGTTGATTATCATGAATAAAGAGTAATCATGTGAATAATATGTTCTTATTACTTTTGTTGAGATAAGTTTTAATAACAGTTAATCTTTCCTCACAAAACCCATTGACGCAATCATGGAAGTAGAAACTCAATGATTCGTAACCCCGTACCATGAAATTCCCCAATGATCAGATCGATCAAAAGTCATCGGTCTGTATCAGTTGACCCGTTATTTCATGTCAAATTCTTATATTTGAAACCAAAATTTCTCACCGAGTAGTTCGTGCAAATTGACAAACTTATTGTTATTTGTACCTTACTCCTATTCCTCTTTTGGTCAAACCTTACTACAGTTAGGACCAAAACCAAAATCCCCTCTCGATTCGTCCCATGAATGAGAGATCCACAAGTCGAATGATCAAACCTTTAAACAGTTAGGATCATCTCAAAACCCCCACTTGGTCAAACCTTCCTATAGTTAGGACCAAAGCCAAAATCTCCTCTCGATTCATTCCATGAACGAGAGGTCCACAAACTGAATAATCAAACCTTATGACAGTTAGGGTTATTCAAACCAATTCGGATTCCCTAAGTGGAGATCCCACTGTGAGTTTCCTTCACACCAGGAGATAGAATATAAAATTCTTCCTCTCCGATTCTGGGTTTATCTCTACCAACAAACAAGAGACCAGGAGTTGGGATATGAAATTATT
>BQKN01060041.1:9438-40768 GCA_022839385.1 Asparagus kiusianus
TCATCAATAGAACGATAAGTCCTCAAAGTTGCTCCGATCGCAACACTATCAACTTATCGACTCTCTTCAATAGAGCGATAAGCCCTCAAAATTGCCTTGATCGCAATATTCCCCTTATCAAGTCAGGACTATATTTCTGGCACTTATGGACTTCTTTCAGTGTTTAACACCAAAATAACACAGGAAGAATTCTGTTTTGCAATTCAATTCTGGGAGAATAATCAAGTATTTATCCCTAACAGTTAAAAATTTTCTAGAGTTATCTTACGACAAAAAGATTTCTGAGTATTCTTTGTAACTTGTTGTCTAAAACCAAGACATGATAAGTGCAAAGAACACTAAAAGATCAATATCACTTTTTATTCAAAAGCTAAAAGAAAGTGATACAAGACAAAACTTGTTCTTATCAAAAGAACATAAAAAAAAGATAGACTAAATTCACTCATACATCAAGTCAAAAGCTGCAAGTTGAGTCTTGAGCTCAGCCAATTCTTTCTCGTGTTTAGCTCGAACCATAGCTTCCGCCTTGGCCCGGAGTTCATCCGCACTCGGTGTGATGATGGCCGCCACTTTGTTCCTGACCTCCTCTAGGGCTAAAGCCTGTGAATGATATTCCGAAGCACTGTTGGCATCCTGGGTGCTGAGGATATTGACGACGTTTTCTTCACGAGAAACTTCAGCCTTCAAGCGTAAAACTTCAGCCTCGGCTTCAACAAGTCTATCACGGAGCGAATTCAGGGAAGTAGTCGAGCGTTCTAGTTCTTCTCGCTTCTGAATATGATGCTCATGAAACTCCGCAGCCTGGCGCTCTTTCTCAGCTAAGTCCCGCTCCAGTGATTCCCGTTGTATCACTTCGGCAACTTGAAGATTAGCCAGAGTTGATACAATTTGTGGCTGGAGGTCGCTATGACCCATGGTCTCGAAGCGTTGTAATTTCTCCTCCAAACGGAGGATGATTTCTGAGCAGCGCTCGAACCATTGAGGTTCGCCCACACACTTAATATTGTTTAATCCTGCTTCCAGGAGAGGTCGAAAAGAATTCAGAGTCCCTTGACCAGTCATCAAAGACTCAACCACCGTCTTCGCAAGAGTGTTTAGATACACCAAAGATATCTGAAGGAACTTAGGTGCATTAGCAAGCCTGACGGTCGCACCTGAAGATACCCCTTCAGCAGCTGAGGTTAGTGCGTCAAGATGATGGCTAGTAGGCGATCCCGGTGCCGAAGCTGCAGAAGCAATCGAAATATTCAATTGCGAAGGGCTTGAGGTCATGGCCATCAATGCCTTCGTTTGAGACGAGCTTGGCCCAGCCTCTGTCGGAGCAAGTGAGATCTTCATCACCGCTTTTGGTGAAGTGGCCACCACAGAAGAATCATGTAAGGCTTGCTCCGGCAAAGAAGCCGATACCTGCACGACCGGCTGTTCTGGAGGAGGAGTTGCTGCAGTGGTTTCAGGCAACGTAACAGATGAAATAGTGGTCTCGGGCAATGCTGTAGGCAAAGCAGTTGCCGGAGGGGAGCCAGGTGTACGTTGCTCTTGTGGAGGAATCGACGCTGGCACAAGTTCTTGCTCTAAAGGAGCAGCTGAAGTAGTCCCGGGGGTTGGCGAACCTGCACGAAAAAACGGTCGGAATGCGGAAAAAGCGTGCGGGATAAGTCAAAACAAACTAAGCTTACCGGTGAGATAAAAAGGCGTATAACCAGATGCCTTATCAGACAGAGCCTTGGGAGCATCGTCAAAAAGAGTTATGTCTTCCATTGAATCGCGCTCCTCATCTTCTGCGTCGTCGCCCGGCAAGGTGCCAACTTCAGCACCTTCATCATCTTTATCTTCGTCAGCTTCACCGCCGATCGAGGAGCCTTCATAATCAACTCGTTCCTCATCTTCTTGAGCAGCTGAAGACCCAGGAAGATTTGTGCCAACGGCTGGTTTATTCATAAGTCCTGTTGTAGGACTAGGAATTAAGTCACCGGCTTGTGACATTAAAGCTGAAGGAGAAGGTGATGGATTCTCTTCAAGACCCTTTGGTTCTGATACAGGAGACGGAGGAAGATCCATCACTGGAGCAGATTCTGCATCTGCAGCCAGTAACTCATCCTCCTCGTCCTCAGGGGGATGATAAGAAGAAGCTTCGCCTGAAAGGGCTGGCCCCTGAGAGCGAAGCCCGGTTCTATGCGGTAGGCCCGCTACAGATGACTCCTATTGGCCTTCATCTACGGCAGCCCGGATGGCTTCAGCCATCAACTTGGGTTTTGGTTGGCCTTTGGGAGGAGAATCAACCAGCAGTTTCCGACGGGTTTGCTTATCATACTTGCCAGCTTCTTCTGCAGAAAGTTTTCTTTTCCCCATCGCTCTCGTAATGGGAGGCTCAGCCGCACGTTGTTCTTCTTCTGGAACAGGCTCAGCTGTTTGTTCTTCTTCCTGCCCAACAGGCTGGTCCTCAACGGCTAAGAACTCATCAATCCCTCTCAAACGGGACGTCTTTGACCCCCTCCTCAAAGAATACATGTGCCTAATCTCTTTCAGACACGATGTATTTATGTTGTAATTGGGAATCTGAGACGCTGCGTGATACCAATTACAGAAGCTTATGGAGGTGTAGGAGTTGGCAGTTTTGTGGGGAAGCCTGAAAACGGCCTTGGTACAACCTGCCACAGAATAATACCAAGCCCTAGCTCCTTCATACAAGTTGCCCACGACTGATAGTTGAGGACGAGGGTTATCGACGTACACTTGGTCGTACCCAAACTGCCGGGAAAATCTATAAGGTTGGTAGGGCTCGACGAAGCAGTTGACGCCTTGCCGGAAGACTAAGTAGCCTGGCCTAATGGAGAGAAGCCAATGGAAAACACCTCCGTTGAGCTGAGTGAATCCATTAGGGCCTGCTACGTCTTGATATTCCGCACCGTAGATACCGCCCTCAAAATCGGGGAAACATCGGTAGATATGGAAGTTGGTGTCTCGCGTTAGGATTTGGCGAATCCTAACCATGTATCCCCCTTCCCATTTCGCAGATTCTAATCTCTGTATGAATGGGATGAATGAATCTCCTGGGGCAGAGGCTGCACTCATCAACGAAGGGCAGTGTAGCACGTACCAAGCCATCAAATAAGTATATGACATTGGCACCCTAGGATTGGGAGTCTTGAAAGTCTTGCGACCCTCGGACTCCACCTCTGTAGTGTCAACGAAGTCCGAAGTCAACTCCCGCAATCCGAATTGTAGACAACCCACCATAGCACTGAGGAGGCTCACAGGCCTCTCATGGGCTAGAAGGACGGCGGGGTAGATCACCTCAATAGCGAGAGCATCGATCGGCTTGGTCGGGACGACGCACCGCTTGAGCCACAGCATCAAATACCCAGCCAAAAGCGCCGTATCAGAGATAGGAAGCAGAGCTTGGTAATGGAAACTCTCGAATTCTGTATGGGCTGGGAAAACATCTTCCTTGGCCTCATTGGTGTAGTGGGAGGTAGCATCATCAATCCTAGCCTGAACCTCCTCTAAGGTGCTTGCAGGTAATCGGGTCACTAAGCCTCCCTTATTGCCCAAGTTCTGGAATAGATATTCCGCCCAAGACACCTATTTAATACCGCTTCCGCGGGCCCCCGTCAGCTGCATACAGATGTGGAAGTGACACATGACTTCCCACAAAGTGTCGTAAATTTCGGGGCTGGCCTTCTTTAAAAGTTGAAGTTCTGCCGATCCCGGAACAAATTCTTCATACGGCAAATCTCCAAGAAGAAGACCCGAGACTTCGTGCATCTCGTGAAGAGCGAAGCCTAATTCCCCCATAGGGGTGAAGAAAGTGCAAGTATCAGGATTATACTTCTCCAGTATAGAGAAAAAGTGAAAGTGACTCTGGACCATTCCGAATTTAGTGGCCCGCACAGGAACTTTCAAACCAGCCTGGGAGAGAGGCGCATCCAGTTCGTCCAAAACAAACTTGGTCATCCGGGTCCACCACCCTGACACTGGAGAATGAACCCAGCCAGGAGTTCTGAATCCTTGCGCGAGAAACTCCCCTCTCTTCTCTACGAATCTCCTAACAAAAGTCCTCGCGGGACTAGCCATTTCGCCAAGGGGATACTCCTTAGCAAATAAACCTGGTCGCAAAGCAGTCACTTGTCGACCATAACCTGCTGAGCGGACCCCATGGAAAGTCAAATTTCCAAGAGCAACTCCGTCTTGATCCTTAACCAAGGGCCAATCCATGTGTCTCGGGACGGATGCACACTGGAAATAAGATATAGGGAACATTCTCTCCATGTTGGGTAAGAAAAGGTTGTGGTCTCCAACTTTCCGCAGCCACTTATAGTTCCCGTCATAAGCGGTGTCGGCGTCAAAGTCAACAAAGTCCCCGAAGAGGAATCCAGGTTTGACTATTGGCTTACGGTTTGTGTGCTCAAACTTAGTGTCCGTAACCAATGTCCTAAGAGTCTCGGGAGAAGCTTTTGTGACTAACTCTGCGCGACTCTTATCCCTAATTCTGAAGACTGGGAGTTCTAGGCGCGAATTGAATGTCATGTTTATGTCCACGCCACCTACATGTCCAAAATGGTGGCGAAAAAGAAGAGGTTCGCTAGTATGACGCACTGCAAAACGAAGAAAAAATCAGCTAAGTCAAAAGCAAAGCCCAGACGCGAAGGTCGACACTCACATCAGAAAAGTCAGACGCGAAGGTCGACACTCGCGTCAGAAAAGTCAGACGCGAAGGTCGAACCTCGTGTCAGAAAAGTCAGACGCGAAGGTCGAACCTCGCGTCAGAAAATTCAGACGCGTAGGTCGACCCTCGCGTCAAAAATACCAAACGACGGAGTCCAGCCCCGCGTCATCTGAAACGAGTTTCCTCGTTGGGTCCAAAGACCAAAACTTGCTGATGTAAGTTCAACGACCACGAAGTCCATACTTACCACCGATCAAAGGAAGGTGAGGCGGCATGTTCGCCTGAGCGGCAGCGCCACCGGCCGGCGCTGATGATGCCGACTCTCTAGCCGTAGCGGCGTCAGATCGGGAAGAACGAGGAGCGTCGGATTTCTTGGGTGCCATGAGATCTCGTCGGAGGAGATGAACAGTCGTCGCCGGAGGAAGAGAACGAAAATTTTCGTTGGAATTTCAAGAAGAGTCGAATGACTCTGATTTGACCTAAAGCGGTCTATTTATAGACAGCTGGACAGGCTGTCAAATCGTAACAAACGGGATTCGAGGTCAGAATCCCGCCCGAATCGACCCTCGCGTTCGGGTCGGTTGAAATTTCAAAACGCTGGGCTCACCCACGCGTTCCAATTCTCAAATGCATAAACTGTTTATGCATTGGATTATTATAATGGCAGCTCTCTGACTACCAAGGCTATGACACGGCCCCAGATAAATAAGAGCTAGCAGCAATCATCAAGGCGACCAAAGCCGAGGAGAAATTGGCGACTCCGCAGGGGAGTCTGTTGAAGAAGCACAGATAGATTACAGTCAACAACATTGAAATTAGCTGGCTCGATCAGACGAAGTGAGTAATCAGTTCACTAGATTTTAGGATCCAAAGTATTCCGAAAATTCGTCTCAGTCAACCGCGAACTTTCGAAAACTTTGGAGGGGGTTCTGTAGGCTGTCTAAAAATCACAATGGGTAGCTGATTAAAACAAGCCCTGATAACGGAAGTCACAATCAAACGACTTCCACGATCACCGCAAACGCGACCTCATTTCTGAGATGATTGATCTTGATGGCTGCGACAACAGCATGATTAATAGAGTTGCTGATGAGTAGTGTAATGATTTTAGAAATAAAAGGTTGGACTTAGTTGGTGAATTGCTTGGTAGAGAGCTGTGGGCAAATATTCGTCTAGAAGACACCATGGATGTTGATTCCTGTCTAAGCTCCTACAACGAAAGCTACAATCAAATAGTTTTCGGGTCGATAAACGAAGAAACTGCGAATGGAGGCCTTTTCACGTAGATCGAGAAGAGTTACAATTCGATGACACTTCCGACAACTGATGGAAACTCTATTCAGCAGTCTTCACAATCTACAGTGAAGGTTACAATTTGACGACTTTCACACTCCACCACAGCTAAAGCGAGGATTACAGAACAACGGTCTTTGCAACACCTTACAGAAGAAGTTACAAGTCAACAAACTTTTTCTAAAACGCGGAAGTCATCTCCGCGTCACAAATATGGAACAGCAGGCGACCCCCGCGTTTCTAAGTCACAAATTAACGTGAGCGACCCTCGCGTTCGTGGGAGTTCAACCCACACCGACCCCCGCGTCACCAAGTAGGCGACAAGCCAAAACGTGAGCGACCCTCGCGTTTATCAATGTTCAGCTAACACCCAACCTCGCGTCTCAATCCTAAGACACAAAGTTGGGTTCTGAACGCCAAATTAGGCGTTTGACTTGTTCAAACACAAGTTGAACGGTTTCAGAACTGTTTCCCACGATCCGAGGGAATCACACCCACGTAGGAGCGGATTTAGAGGGCAGTTACACCTCTTATCCCCCTATATAAACTCAACAAATTCAACTGAGTTAAGGGCGGACTGGTTGGATTCTGGAGATTAGATTTCTCAGAATCTAAACAGGAGTTAGCAGCGGAGGCAAATTCTGGAGGATCTCAACCACTCAGGTTCGGTGATTCAACAGCGGCAGCAACTAAATCTTTTAAGATAAGATTTTTGAATCAATCTCAGAAGATCAAATCTGAGAGGATTCTTCGACAACAGATAACAGCTTGATCATTAACCGAATTTTCGGTTCTAACAACTCTATCTACAGAGTTTAAACTCGTTCAAGAGTTCTTAAACTCATCCGAGAGTTACATATAAAACTTCCTACAGAAGTTCATCGTTCCCACGAGATAAGAGACGGTCGGATCGTCAACGGAGAGCAAATTCGACGCGAGCAATCGAAGGAGGCATTCCATCGCTGCCAAGAAGAACCCAGTTTTAAACAAAGGAGAAAACCAAACTCGTTTTCTTCTCTTTTGTAATCAAGTTGTAATCGAGATTTAAAGGAATCAAAATCAAATTTCTTTTATTCTCTTCTTTGCAATTTTTCCTACATACACACCTCTTCCTAAGTCTCGCTCTTTGAGATCATCAGGGAAGAAGGCTCTTACTGCTGATGAGGTTGCCAAGTATGACAAGAAAATACGCAAGCGGAAACCTACTGCAGCTAAGACTTCCAAAAAGTCCAAGTTGATGGGGGATGCCATCAAGTCGGCACATGTTGCGTCTCCTGAGGAGAAAGAGGAGACTATACTCCCGGCTACTCCTTCTGGTCCTGAAGTAACGGCAGCTGGGCAGGAATTAACCATCCCGGATCCAGCATCAAGTATGCCCGAAGGGCCATCTTCTGAAGCTGTCGACCGTCCTATTCGCACTGATTATGCGAATTGTTTTACTTATCCAACTGCCCCACCCCCAAGCTCGGAAACTTTAAGGAAGCTTATCGAACAACTAGAGCATTGGATGCAAATGACCATTGACGTCGTCAGTCTCGGAGATGTGAGTTTCAAGGTCTTTGAACCCCATCTGCTGGAGTGTGTTGCCAAAATTAGGGATCAAGGGAATATATTATGGACCGAGAATTGTCGCGAAGGCATCATCATTCTGGAATACGAACTGGAATTCCTTTCTATACTGCAATGCGACGATATAGGACCAGAAGTGGATCGGGCTCTCTCTGAGGCTAGGGCTTTGAAAGCGCAACAGCAAGAGGTTCTTCAGAAGAGCCTATCTGAAGCAGAATCTCGTATTGCTCACCTGCGTGAGGAGCATCTCCGGACACAAGAGGACATGGGCAATCTTGCTGTGGGTCTTCGGGATAAAGCAGCAGAACTTGCTCGTGCTGGCGTTGAGATACCGCAAATAAATGCTCAACTAGCCGATGGTATGGAAATTTTTAAAGGGTTAGCTGGTTATTGTGATGGGCTCCTCAAAGGTTATTGCGACGAAATTGCCACCGCTGATAAAATTAGACGAGAGCTCGCAGCAGCGGCACCAGATAAAGAGGAACTCAAGAATAAGATAACAGAAGAAGTCAAGAAGGCTCGTGAGGATAAAATATCAGCTTTAAAATCCAAGCTCAAGTCTTTTAAGCTGATGAATCCCAACGCCTAGGATTTGCACTTCTTTTTGCTAAGGAATAATTGTGTTTCGTTTTTACTTCAATCGTCTTCACCTTTGTACGCCAATTTGTAGTATTGAATGAAAACGATATCATTTTAGTCTTCATTATCTCTTTTTGTTGAATTTTAATTCGAGACAACGAAGAATAAAACGAAGGTCATAAGTGTAATGTTAATTTGGCATAAAACTGAAATTCTCTTCATTATTACTTAGAATAACTCCAGAAAACTTCAATCGTTAGAGGTGTAATGTTAATATGACGATATACAAGACAAGAAAAATTACAATTTATTCCCGAAATGCATTAATGAATTAGCAACCCCCAGCCCGACTTGGCTGGAATTTACAAGAACAAGAAGTGGGCTACATGATTTACGGAAAATATCTCTTAAGAAATTTCCCATTAATTGGCATCATGAGCCTGTCTCCTTTTTGATTGATAAGGCGATAAGCTCCACCCGAATAGACTGAATCTATTACGAATGGCCCTTCCCATTTAGGATTAAACTTCCCTTTGGTTTTGTGTGTCATCACCATGGGTCGTCTGTTAGCCAAAACCAAATCGCCTTTCTTAAAAATCCGTTCCTTAACCTTTTTGTTGTAGGCTTTGGAAATACGGGCTTGATACAATTCGATTTGCTGCTGAGCTTTGAGTCGCTTGTCGTCTAAGGCTTCGAGTTCTTGCAGACGTCGTTGATGTTTTTCTTCTTCTGTTAATCCGGTTACAACTGCGATTCTCAGAGAAGGGATCTGAATTTCTAATGGCAATACCGCCTCACAGCCGTATACCAAAGAGAATGGTGTAGCTCTTGTAGGGGTTCTCACCGTTGTACGGTAAGCCCATAGACATTTACCCAGCCTTTCGTCCCAATCACGTCGGCTCTTGGAGACAAATTTCTTGAGAAGCTTTACTATGGTTTTATTGAATGCTTCCGCAAGACCATTTGCCGGCGGGTAATACGCCGTAGATGCAACACTTTGGATCCTGAATTTATCACAGAATCTCTGGAATCCGAAGCTGACGAATTGCGTCCCGTTATCGTGAACTATTCGTCGTGGTACTCCAAAATGGTAGACGACGTGATGTTTGATGAACTTGATTACATTTGAAGTCTTGACTTCTTTTAACGGGATTGCCTCCGCCCATTTGGAGAAATAATCGGTCACGGCTAGAATGAACAGGTGTCCCTTGGATGTCGGAGGGGAAATCGGTCCTACAATATCCATACCCCACATTTCAAAAGGCCAGGATGCCAACGTGGGGTGTAGATTCCCAGGTGCTTGGTGGATAAAATCCCCATGAACTTGACATGCATGACAACGTTTAGCGTATTCAACTGCGTCTGAAAACATTTTCGGCCAATAATAGCCGATTCGTCGGAGACGATCTCCTAATTTAGCTCCGGGCTGATGAGCCCCACATAATCCGTCATGAGCCTCTTTGAGGGCCTCCTTCGCTTCATTTCGGGAAAGGCATCTAAGTAAGACTCCGTCGTGTGATTTGCGATACAGGACTTGAGAAACTGCATCGTAATAGAATTGGAGGGCCTTTCGTTTAATAGAGGCCGCTTCCGTAGGGTCATCGGGCAGAATTCCATATAGGGCATAGTCAATGTAGGGGAACTGCCAATCCCTAGATTCAAGCTCCATAAATGTCGTACAGACTTCTCCTGACGTTGTCTCGTCGGGGTCTTCCTCCATGGGGATCTTTGAAAAGCATAGTCTTCGTCCCATGACTGGAATGGTTGTTTCAACTTCCGGTGGCAATGCTAATGAAGTTGCCAAGGAGGCTAAAGCATCTGCATACGCATTCTGAGCTCGTGGTACATATTCGATAAAGAAACCTTCAAACTTTTGAGCTTGCTCTAACACTGCGAAGTAGTATGGGATCAAGTCCTCATGACGTACTTCGTATTCTCCTCGGACTTGATTAACAATTAACTGAGAGTCACCGTAAGCTTCGAGATACTGAACATTAAGTTCTTCGGCACATTGCATTCCTAATAGCAGAGCATTATACTCTGTTACATTGTTGGTGCAAGGTTCGATTAGGGAGAATCCCCTTGGGATTACATGACCGTTCGGAGAGACTAATACTACTCCTACTCCCGCAGTGATTGCTCCATGAGGGTTTGCTCTAGACGCGCCGTCGAAGAATAACTTCCACACTTGCGTAGCTTCCTGGATGACGCAAGCTTCAGTGACTTCGTCAGGTAATTCTTCATACAACTTAGACGTTCCCGATACTAGGTGATCGGCTAAGAAGTCTGCCAGTGCTTGACCCTTGACCGCCTTTTGAGGCATAAACTGCATGTCATATTGTGACAAGAGAATGGCCCACTTTGCGAGTCGGCAATTCAGAGATGATGGTTTCGTCATCAGAACTCTCAAGGGATTCACCTTAGAGATGATTTGAATGGTTTGTCCAACTAGGTAATGTCGCATTTTTTGAATTGCGAATACCAAGGCGAGACATTCCTTTTCGACCGGATTGTACCGGTGTTCGGTTCCTATCATAGTCCTGCTCAGGTAATAGATGGCTTGCTCTTGACCTTGATCATTGTTCTGAGCTAATAAAGCCCCAAGAGAATGGTCCATGGCCCTCACATATAACAAGAATGGTTTTCCTGATATCGGGGCCACGAGAACTGGCGGTTGAGTGAGATATCTCTTAATCTCCTCAAATGCTCTTTGACACTCAGCATCCCAAACAAAGGATATTCCTTTCTTCATGAGCTTAGAGAAAGGTTGGCAGCGCCTAGAGAGGTTTGATATAAATCTTCGAATATAGGCTAGTCTACCTTACAAACCTCTGAGCTCTTTAAGGTTTTTTGGAGGTGGCATGTCTTGGATGGCACGTACTTTCTCGGGGTCAAGAGAAATTCCTTTGGATGTGACAATAAATCCCAGGAATTTTCCACTTGATACTTCGAGAAATGATTTTGTAGGATTCATCTTCAGCTGATGTGTCCGCATGATTTCGCACATTGTCTTCAGGTCTGTAAGATGATCACCTTTGTGTTGGATTTTCACTGCTATATCATCAACATAGCACTCGATCTTCTTTCGCAGATGCTCATGGAAGATGGTGTTCATTGCCCGTTGATAAGTTGCCCCTGCATTTTTCAGGCCGAAGGGCATTACCGTGTAGCAATACACCCCCAGCGGTGTCCTGAATGCGGTATGCTTCTCGTCGTCTGGGTGCATCTTGATCTGATTGTACCCGGAGAATCCATCCATGAAAGACATTTTTTCATATCCGCAGGTGTTATCGATCATAACATCCGTGATAGGGAGCGGGAATTCGTCCTTCGGACAAGCTGCATTAAGGTCGCGAAAGTCTATGCATATCCGCACCTTCCCGTTCTTTTTGAGAACTGGAACAATATTGGCCACCCAGTCAGGGTGTTGTTCTTCTCTCATAAAACCTGAGTCTATAAGCTTTTTCACTTTAGACTCGATTGATTCCATGATCTCTGGATGAAACCTGCATTGTTGTTGTTTAACGGGTTTTGCATCCGGATCGATGTTGAGACGGTGCACGGCAACCTTCGGATCAAGGCCAGGCATATCTTCATAATTCCAAGCGAAGACATCTATATATTCTCGGATAAGAGATATAAGGTCTTCTTTTTTGGATGATGATAGGTCTTCAGCTATAAAGATAGGTTTGGGGTCAGACTCGTCTCCCATATTGACCTGGATCACCTTATCTTCAGTGGGTGGTTCGCGTTGTTCGAAGCGCATATCCCACAAGATGTTAAGACGTTTGATCCAAGGATCGTCGGTTGATTCAACTAACTCTTCATCACCCCCTGCATCTTTATCGGGGTGACTAGTTGAAGCCATGTTTACAGTCAGACCTTTAAAGAAAGGTCCGACACTGACATCGGATTCCCAGGAAGATGTTCCAGATGAATGATCCTGACGTAGATAATTACTGACATCATTTTCTGAGGCAGGGGGAGTTGTGACATAACCTAAGCCCCTTCCAGTTTTTTGATAATAATCTGGAGACTTTCCTATAGGAGTTAGAGACATCCGGATTGGGGTTCGTCTACCTTTTCCGAAATTCAAACCCTGTTTCTCATTAAAGTTATACCTCATTCGTTTCATTAAGTGTATAGAATTGGGTTCATGGTAATGGAATTGGGGACTTCCGTCGTCTTCCTCTGAACTTCCTCATTTGAGTTGTTCGGATTTGACTTTACCAAAACAGATCGGCTTCTGCCCTTTCCTTTTGGACGGGACTTTGAAGAAAGCCTTCTGTACATCTTCTGCTTCTTCATCTGAAACGAAGAATGACTTGAGAGGCAAGACAAGTGATGCCTTCGTACACAGTGTGTGCCATGGGTTGGTACCTGCATTAGAATTATTCTCTACTGGTTTATTTCTAGAGGACACATCAGGCAAGTACGCTAAAAGAAAATCTTCATTAATGCACCATTCACCCTCGCTCGGTACATTATTATTACCCTCATCTTGACCCATTACATCTAAGTTAAGTTCCCACGGACAATCTTCTTCAGGATCTGGTTCAATGTCGGCTTCATTGCCACTGTCTACATCTTCTTTCTCCTGAGATTCCAAGTAGAAAACTGAGTCTGTATGAAAGTTTTCCACCCCTCGAAAGGGATACTTTTCTGCAATCAGGGTTCGGACTTCTCCTTCATCATCGGCGTATTTCATGACTTGATATAGGGTAGACGGGACAATGCGGTTTGCGTGTATCCAGGGTCTTCCTAATAATAGATTGTAGGAAGTATCCGCGTCTATGATGTAGAATGTCACCTCGGACTTGAGGTCTCCAATTTGGCATCTGAGTTTTATCTTTCCCAGGGGTCGAGTGTTGTTTGCATTGAACCCGAAGATGGTGGTCTGGGTAGTGTGCAACCTGTGCATAGGGATCCCTAAGACTTGCATGACCCTATAGGGCATGATGCTGAGTGCGGAGCCCGGGTCAACTTGGACACGACTGATTTTGGAAGATCCGATATATCCTGTGTAATACAAAGGTCTGTCATGTTTGTGTTTAACATGCATATCTTCTTGAGTAAACGATATGCAAGGTAAACTTCTTGCAGCTTGCAGACATTGCCGACAAGTTTGATCTTTAGAAACTTCGGGAATTGGAGCAACTTGTGTGATGAAGCTCTCCGTATTCTTCAAAGCTTCAATTAGAGCTTCTTTGGTAGTTTTTGACAACTTTAGGAGCTCATATAATGTGATTCTGGCCGGTATATTGGCCAGCTGTGCCATGACATTGAATTGAAATGGAGTACTCGATTCTCCAGATTCCTGGTGGAGATTTCTGTTGAACCGGAGCTCCTTTTGCTTTCCTTTATCAGCAGGCTTCTTTGGTACAGAACCTCCAGCGTCTTGGGGCTGTTCTTTAGCTTCTTGAGGGTTCTGGTTGTAGTCCTTCAAGTAAGCCTTCCCTGACCGAGTGCCGGGGTTGTCTTCTGGATATGCCGCTAGAACGATCCTCTCGTCTTCTGAGTCAGTAAGCGGTTTGAGCAAATCATCATTCTCATTAACAGATGGGCTAATCATGTTGGATGACTTAGCCTTTCCTCTTTTCTTCTTGGACGAGGTGTTCGTCCAATGTTGGTCTTCTACCAAATCAGGATGAACCCACATGATCTCCCCTTTTGGAGTGGTGAGGGGTATCAATCCCTTGTCTTTCTGACTGTGCAAGTCAGTATTCTTCAGGTGCATTTCACCCTTGTGGATGGGGACCACGCCATCTGCGGTTGCCACTGGTGGGAAGTCACCGAACTGTACTGCTATCATGTTGGTAGACGCCGTCTTTTGCTCAGGTTTTAGAGTGAGTACCTTAGCGTCCACCAAATTTTAGAGAATATTCCTTAAAGATGTAACATCTCCGGGTAGGATGACCCAAGAATCTGTGATAGCGGCAGTAATTAGGGTCATCTACCTTCCCTGCTTCATCTGGCTTCCTAATTTCAGGCAGTTGTAACTTGTTATTCTTCCGCAGTAACTGGAACAAGGTGTCCACATGTTCCTCCTTGAAGGAGTACTGTTTGGGCACTTTTTTCTTATTAGGCGTTTTGCCCTGCTTCGTGGGAGGCGGTACTTGTGTGTAATCAGCTGCTAATGTCTCCTTTCCCTTAGACCGTTGGGCATTGTTCTGATTGCGTTGTTGTTGTTGTTGCTGTTTGGGCTGTTCAGCTTCTTCGGCTTTCACCCGAGCGACAATCTCTTCAGCTTGTTCTCCTTGGGACACCAGTTGTCTCCAGGAGCGACATTCCACTACCCCCATCTGGGCAAGGAGCTGAGTCTGCAAGTTATGCCTGCAAGTCTCAACCAAAGTTGACTGGGTCATACCTGAGGGGCATCGTAATGCCATGCTGCGGAACCTCTCTACATATGTCTTGATAGACTCTCCTTTCCTTTGTTTAGTGGCAAGAAGAGTCGGGACCGAGACCTCTGTGTCGTCCTCAAAGAACCTGGCTAGGAAAAGCCTTTCCAAATCCACCCACTTCTGAATAGATCCGACAGGCAGTTTCATAAACCATTCAAAGGCCACCCCTTTAAGGGTGCCGATGAACAAGCACATCAGGATAGCATCATTTGCTACTACATCTCCAGTTTGAGATTTGAAGTAGTAGATGTGCTGATTTGGTGATCCCGTGCCATCGAACGGTTGCAATGTAGGGGCCTTGAACTTCGGTGGGTATGGAGCTATATCCCACTCAGTAGGATAAGGTCTCACCACTCCTTCTTCGCGGAGCTCACTTCTGTTGGCGATTGCATTGAGGCGAGCCTCCAGTTCATCCATTTTAGTGGACTGAGAATGCAGTTCTTTTTCCACCTCCTTCTCACCTTCAGAAGAAGATCCCAGATTGTGAGTCTCACGATCTGAATATTCGTGAACTTTTTGCTTTCCCTTTGATGTTGTTCTCCGGGAAGATTCAGGTTTTTGCCCTTTTTCTGCCAGAAGCTGGGCTAACATATCCTTCAACTGGAGAAGGGTCTCCTGTTGAGCCTAGAGTACGACGTGATGCTCGTCTACTCTTTTGGCTATGTCCTCGGGGTTCGCTGCCATGCAGGCAGAAACTTCCCGCGTTCCGACAGAACTTGAAGATTGAGATTCGGCTATTGCCGAATGTTCATCACTTGTTGTAATCCCTTTGGCTAACTTTTGATAGTCAACCGGGCGAATAGCTCCTGTCCGAGTCCGAGTATTCCGATATACTCCTTCGAATTGGTCGCAAATTTCCCTAACAGTTGGGGAATGACTTCTTTGCGACTCATCAGAATCAGAATATGAAGCTCTTCCTCTTCCAATCATGTTGATGGTGACCTCAGGATATTCGATTTCAGAGGCCTTCTTCTGTCGTCGTTGTCGTTTGGGAGGCCTAACGACACTCGTTAATCTGTTGAACACTGACTGCCTAGGCGTAGGTGAACAACAGCTGCATTCGGAGAGGACAGTGGAAATGAGCCGTTCACACTGACATGAATGGGCCACTTGCTGTGTTGGCCTTCCTCTTGACAGTAGCTCACGCAAGTCGGAGACCTGGGAAAGATTTTGTGAGGGTGGAGATGGAACCCCCTGCCTTTGGATGGGTTGGACATGAATATTAAATCCATGCCGTCCTTTTTGAACCTGACGGACCGTGTCGTGTTCTCGAGGCGAAACACGAGGGTCGCGCTTTGGTTTATAAACACGAGGTTGAGGCTTGTGTTTAACTGATTGAACAGATCCTTGAGGGTCGTTCTTTGTTTGAACGCACACTTGAGGTGTGCGTTTTGATAATGAAACAGACCCCTGAGGGTCGTTCTTTGTTTGAACGCACACTTGAGGTGTGCGTTTTGATAATGAAACAGACCCCTGAGGGTCGTTCTTCGTTTGAACGCATACTTGAGGTGTGCGTTTGGTTGATGACCCAGACCCCTGAGGGTCGGGTTTCGATTGAACGCACGCCTGTGGTGTGCGTTTAGATGATTGAACAGACCCCTGGGGGTCTTGTTTCGGATGAACGCACCCTTGAGGTGTGCATTTGGTTGTTTGAACAGACCCTTGAGGGTCTTGTTTTGACTGAACGCACGGTTGTGGCGTGCGTTTGAATGGTTGAACGTGCCTTTGGAGGTCATGTTTTGGGATGCACTCTTGAGGTGTGCGTCTAGATTGAACAACACGCCACTGAGGGTCATGCTTGAGCTGAATAACCCGAGGCTCATAGTCGGGTTCGTTGCCACGAAGTGTGCGTTCTGGAGTAGAGACGTACAGTTCAGGCAAAAGCTCAGAAATGCAGTCTTTGCGTTGGGCCGTAGCTCGGCTATTCCGCAAGTATACCCGCCGTAAGTATCTTCTCCTTCATCGAGCAGCATTTTTCTTGGCCTGTTTCAAGGCCTTGGCCGTAGCATTGTCGGCGGTGGTCGTATTTTCCTCCGACATAGGTCTTTTTTGACCTATTATGCGCCGTAGTGATACGGGGGAGGAGTCTTCAACTCACAGAGCAAGTTTAAGGTCTTGGCCAAAGGAGAGAGCTTTCTTTGGCATCTCAGCAGTAGTGATGACCTCCTTAGAGGTCTTGTGGGTATCACGCCTAGCTTTAGGGCTAAGCGACCCAGAGGAGAGGGCCTCCTCATACTTGGCTTGGTCGAACTCTACGACTAGAGTTTCGACGGTGGTTCCGGTGAGGTGGACGTCGGATTGCGCCACCACTTCCTCGTCAGAGAAGCTAGTCCCCAGCAGAGTCGCCATCTTTTGTTTGTTGGAAATTTGATGTAAAAAGACAATGAAAGAAAATTTGACTTGTATTCTCTCAAAATCGATTACAATTTGGATTCCGATTACAAAAGAGAGGAGAATGAATTTGATTCTCCCCTTTGTTTAATTCTGGGTTCTTCTTGGTAGCGATGGAGTGCTTCCTTCGATTGATCGCGTCGAACTTGCTCTCCGTTGACGATCCGACCGTACTATCTCACTGGAACAATTGATTTGTTTGGTAAATTCGGTTTAGAACTCTTAAAGAGTTTAAGAAACTCGGAACGAGTTGAGAACTCTGAAGAGAGTTGTTGAGAACCGAATAACTGGTTTGGTATGATAATCTTGCGTTGCAAGCTTAATCACGAACTCTTAAATGAGTTTCAGAACTCAGAGCGAGTTGAAACTCTGTAACAGAGTTGTTAGAACCGAAGATTTAGTTAATAGCCAAGCTGATTTACCACTGATGAAGGGATTCTCTGGGATTTGCTTAACTGATCGTTGATCAGTTCCTTGATCTTCCAAAGATCTCCTTCTACGTGCTGTTGCACTGCTGAGATTTGTTAACCTTGGACGATTTTTTTGATGTCAGCTCCTTCAACCCTCTGCGGTTTTGTTGCTGAAACCGATCAACCAACCAACCCCTTACTCAGTTGAGTAAGTTGGTTATTTATAGAGAGATTAGGGTGTAACCAACCCCTAAATCTGCTCCTGAGTGGGCGAAAATCCCTCAGAACGTGGGATAACGGTTTTGAGGCCGTTCGACTGGTGTTTGAACGAGTCACACGCCTGATTTGGCGTTCTGGGCCTTAGCTCTGCGTCTAAGGTCTGAGACGCAGAGTTAAACCTTTGTTAAAGGTTGGAAACGCACAGGCCGCATGCGTTCTGGACTTGGAGACGCACAGGTCACTTGTGCGTTGAAATCAACTCTGCGTCAAGAGTTTGGGACTCATAATTGAGTCTGTTGAAGAACGCACGTTATGTGTGCGTTTTGTGCTTTAACTCTGCGTTCAGAGTTAGCTGTCTGTTGAAGAACGCACGGTTTGTGTGCGTTTCGAATTTGAGAAATGCAGAAGTGAACTTCTGCATTTGATAGAGGTTGTTGATTTGTAACCTCTTCTATTATGACATTGCAAAGGCCGTTGTTTATTGATCTTTAACTATTATGAGATATGAGAGTCGTCAGATTGTAACTCTCACCATCGACTGTGAAGGCCACTGAATAGAGTTTTCATCAGCTGTCGGAAGCGTCGTCGAATTGTAACTCTTCTCGATCTGTGTGAAAAGTCTTCTATTTACAGCTTTCGATTGTCGGCACGAAAACTATTTGATAGTAGCTTTCGTTGTGAGAGCTAGTCGGGAATCAACATCCATAGTGTCTTTTAGACGAATATTTGCCCACAGCTCTCTGCCAAGTAACTCACCGGCTAAGTTCAACCTTTTATTTCTAAAATCATTACACTACTCATTAACAAGCATGTCGTAGCCATCAAGATCAATCATCTCAGAAATGAAGTCGTGTTTGTGGCGATTGCGGAGTTGCAAATGCAGTGATTAGGAAGTCGTCTGATTGTGACTTCCATTGTCGGAGCTTGGTAGGGATCAGCTATCCATTGTAATTTTTAGACAGCCTACACCCTCCAACAGTTAATGAAGCACAACCTGAACCACAACCACAACAAGCTAATGAAGTCAACACCAGTTCCACCCCTATTCATGATACAGATGCTGGTAATATCCCATCACATATTGAAGAATCGCATATGTCACATATTGTGGGATTGAATGTAGTAGGTCCAAACTCTAGAGGCACAATCCCTAAAACTCAAAACTGGCCTAGTTTTTGGACATATTATGAAGGAGGCTATCAGAGTGATCAAAGAAGCAGTAATAATGAGGAACCATTGTTTGACAGTGATCATGAAGCACCTGAGATCAATATGAAAAAGAAAAAAAAGAAAGAGTGAACTACAAGTATTTCAATGAGAGAGTGGATATGAAAACTGTGCATTTTGAGCCAGGTATGCACTGCAATAATTACTTCATTGTGTTGTCTTAATTATACATCATTGTCAAAACTAATCATTTGTGTTTAATTTTTTTTTCAGGGTTAAAGTTTACTTCTACGAGTGTGTTAAAGGAGGCTATTCTATATTATTCTATTCAACAGCACTATGATCTAGTGTACATGAAGAATGACACTAAGAGGATTCACATGGGTTGTTCACTTTGCTTTTGGCAGATGACTGCTGGTCCAGATTGTCATGAGGCTGGTGTTTGGCAAATAAAATTTATTAATCATGATCATACTTGCTGCAGGACTTTTAAAAATAGATTAATAACTGATAACTGGATTGCACATGTTTATCTTGATAAAATTCTGAGGGATCCAAAGATGAAACCAAGTAACATTGTATCTGACATTTATGAGAATTTTCAAATTAATGTCTCATTGAAAAAATGTAGGAGGGGGAAGGAGAAAGCTCTAAATGCAGTCCAAGGATTAATGCAAAGACAATATGGCTTGCTAAAACCTTACATGAAAGAACTAATGAGGTCAAATGTAGGTACTACTTGTGTTCTGAAGGTGGCTGAGGGAGAGGCAGGACAACCAAGCACATT
The DNA here is from genome assembly GCA_022839385.1 of Asparagus kiusianus. NCBI lineage: Eukaryota > Viridiplantae > Streptophyta > Magnoliopsida > Asparagales > Asparagaceae > Asparagus > Asparagus kiusianus. The sequence goes on from BQKN01060041.1 coordinate 28,924, forward strand.
CCTTAGATTTTACGTTTGTTTTGAAGCATTGAAGATGGGTTTCACTTTGGGGTGTAGAAGAATATTTGGTCTTGATGGTTGTTTTTTGAAACATGCTTGTGGAGGGCAATTACTTTGTGCAGTGGGGAGGGATGGTAATAACCAAATGTGGCCCATAGCATGGGCAGTGGTTGAGGGGGAGACAAGGAACTCATGGCAATGGTTCCTAAGAATTTTGACTGTGGATCTAAACATTAATGATGGTAATGGTTGGACAGTTGTGTCAGACCAACAAAAGGTTTGTGCAATGCTATCTTTATTTCAAATTTTTCTTTCATGAACTCATTGTGATTAACTCAAAGTTTGCTTTCATGATCTCAAATTTTCCTCCTACTATGCATTTCAGGGATTGGTTCCTGCTATACATGAAGTGTGGCTAGCAGTTGAGCATAGGCAATGTGCTAGGCACATTTATTCTAATTGGAGGAAAATTCATAGTGGGAGGGTCCTGCAAAGTCAATTCTGGAAATGTGTTAAAGCCACCTCTATGCCAATTTTTCAAACTGAAGCTGCCAAGCTAAGGATAATTTCAGAGCAAGATTATGAAGACTTCATGGCTAGAGACCCCAACACATTCTGTAAGTCTCATTTCAAGTGCCACAGTAAATGTGATGTTGTAGACAACAACATGGCAGAAACATTCAACTCTTTTATATTACTTGCAAGATATAAACCTATAGTGTCCATGTTAGAGGATATTAGATTATCTATAATGGATAGAATGCAAGAGAAAAAGAATCTGGTGAGTAAATTTGTGGGGGGAGTTGCACCTAGAATTCATAAGAAGTTGGAGGAAGCATATCAGGAGCAAGTTCATTGCCGTGCCCATTGGAATGGTGATGAGAATGAATCTGGTTTTGAGATAATCCATAGAGGGCAAAGTCATGCAGTGGATTTGAAAAATATGACATGTACATGTAGGAATTGGGACTTGACAGGAATACCATGCCCACATGCAGTCAGTGCTATCTTACTTATGAGAAGGAAACCTGAAATTTACTTATCAGAGATGTATTCTCAAGAAAACTATTTGATTGCCTATGGAGGAATGTTAAATCCAGTACAAGGGAGTAATTATTGGGATACCGAGGGAGTGGGAATGGTGTTACCCCCAAATATTGTTAGAAGGCCAAAGGGGAGACCCAAAACTACTAGGAGGAGAGACCCATCTGAAGGTTCCAAGCATCCTTCTAGGTCATCAAGGCAGGGATTAATACAAAAGTGTAGCAATTGTCACAGAACAGGGCATAGAAGACCCAGTTGTCCTGATACAGCAACAAATCCTCCCAGGCCAGCACATCAACAGGTATTGTAATGCCAATTATTTAGATATCTTTAATAATCTCATATGCAATCGTATTATCTAATTTCTCCATTGATTTACTTCTAGGAAAATCAATCTCAAGTTCTTGATGAAGGCACAAGTGGAAGGAAGAAAAGAGGAAGACCAAAGGGGAGCAAAACCAGACCTAACATTTCCATTGAAGAGCATAGTCAAACTAACACTCTTCCACCATCTCAAGTTTTCATAAATAAAAGATCAATGGCTAGAGGTAATGAACAATACATACTCATTGTGCACCAAGTTTTCATATAGATGCTTACTGATGCACTGAATTTGTTATGTATTCTCTAAGCTCAATCTCAAAATGCTAGAGGAAGAAGTGATATGCGACGTGGCCGAGGCAAAGGAAGAAATAATGCAGTCATTATGCCAGAGGGTTTTGGCCTATGGCATGGTGATCATGGTGAAGTAGCTTATAGAGACCCAAGTGCCTCTCAAGCAACAATCATACAGGAATCAACTCCAATTTCAACCCAGGATGTACACCAAGAGGAGCATACACAGGCTTCATGTGCACATAATAGTGGGTTGTAATTATATGTAATTATATGTAATTATAGTTTAGCTTTTGGTAATATATAGACTTGAGGTAGTTGAATGACTTTTTACTTGTTGCTGGTTATTGTAATCATGACAAACACATGACAGTCAAAGAGTGACTAATGTAGTTTGGCTTTTGGTTTGTATGTTGATTGTGCAATGTGATTATGAGCTTCTGTACATGAACTTAAGCTTGGAGTTACTGGTTAGTATGTTGATTGTGCAATGTGATTATGAGCTTCTGTGCATGAACTTAATTCATGAATACATGGCAATGTGATTATGAGCTTCTGTACATATAGAACTTAAGCTTGGAGTTACTAGTTTTGACTGTGGATTGTGCAATGTGATTATGAGCTTCTGTGCATGAACTCCCTTAAGCTTGTGAGTATGCTTTGTCACAGGAAAACTATATTTGACATGTTCACTCACAAAGATAATGCATGAATACAGGGTATACCATGACAAATTTTTCTCATAAACAGTGACAAATTTTTCATGTCCTGATGCTTCTTCTCATTAAATTCATAAGTTCATACAATATGCTCTTAAACATTACATATCCATGTCCATAAACCAAAAAAAATACACAATACAAAAGACTACAAACAAAAGTGATATCAAACTGACTCTCTTCAGCAACATCATCCTCCTCTTCTCCAATTGAAGCAAACCCTCTAATCTGAAACTCTCATCTCTCAATTTTGATATTTCTTCCAAACAGCAAGCGTTCTCATCGTATAAAACCTGGAGCTGGTCTCTAAAATTGGCATTTTCAACATGACAATCCTTCACTTCGGCCTCAACTCTTTGAATCTGCCTATCCCTGAGCTTTAATTCACTCCTCAAGTTAAGTATTTCATCTCGTAGAATAGGAAATAGAGTAGAAGACACATTGCAGAGAGGTCTATCGAACCATTCCCACATTCCACAGCCACCATTAGGATTCTGACATTTATAAAACCTTCTCCCAGGATTTTCATCTGTAAATGATGTATAATACCCACAATCCATTCTACACTTACAGATTTTCATGCCAACCGTCCTTGCTTCCTCGTTCCACCTTCTAATACCTGCCAAAGAATTCAAACCATGATTATTACTTACATGCGATCCCAATTTTCCACTCACCCTGCTTGCTTTCGAACGAGAGCTTGAATGAGAGCTTGAACTTGATGCCGACGACATAGCTTCTTCTCTTCCAATGGCCCGCTGTCATAAACCCTAATTCCCAATTTCCCCTAATTCGATCCCTCTTTTATTCTCCCTGCCACGTCAGAATAGAGAGCCACATCAGCATCTTAAACACATATTAATCCCCCACGTGCAACGCACATGATGAGTTCTCGCCGGTGAAGTGGCCGCCGACGAGAAAAAGGACCTAAATGGTACTTTTATTCAATTAAAATGTCTTATCGCCGAATTTCCTAATTAAAATACCTTGTTGGGAAATGGGGTTGAATTAAAATACCAATATGGGTATTTAGCCTATAAGAAACTATTGAAACTTCTCTAGATATGTTTTGGCTCCTTCGACGACTCCTCCATATATAGCTTGCTGGCGATTCGTTGGGGTCACATAATTCTTGAATCTTGTTCGAGACATCACTTTGAACGGAAATAGTCGGGGTACCGATCGAGATGTGGGCCCAAATCCATTGCTCTTTCATCAAGGTTGTGTTGTCTCCGTAGGAATAATATTTTGACACGGTCCGTCAGCATGTGAACATTTGAACTTTATTTGGGGCGACCATCCTCTTTTGTACAAAAGAACAAGTTCGAAACTCTCGGGTCCCTAAAGACATAGAGCAACCTTCTTTGTTCTGCATGCACGTGCCGCTCTCCGTCCAGTTTATTTGACGGTAAATGGTATAGGCACACCACCAACCACACCTTAAGGCACACTCCCCTCTCTCAGCTATAGTGCACGGGGCCCCACCAGGGGCGGATCCAGGATTTTAATTCTGGGGGGGCCGTGTACAAAAGATAGATGAAAATTTTTCTTAATATAATTTTATTCACAAGAGATATACCACAACCTAAATAAAACGAGTATAATAGCCAACATCAATATCTCCAAAATATTTCAAAAGAGGAAGACAAATATTATATAGAAAATAGTCAAATAAGCATCATCTATTTTTTTATAACTTAAATTTCTCTAACTAAAAGGAATTCGACGTTCCTTAAAATTTTCAAAGTCTTTAATGATAGCATCAATACTCAGACTTTTAGCAATTTCTCTTTCAATAAACACCATTAATGTGTCGGAGAGGAAAGTATCATCCATTTTGCTTCGAAGCCTAGTCTTGACGATATTCATAGCTGAGAATGGTCATTCTGCAGTAGCAGTAGAAACTGGAAGAGTAAGCACAAGTACGATCACTCTAAAAATGAGGTCGTATGTAGCAGATTTATTAGTCTTTACCAACCATTGACACAACTCAGAAATGGTTGAAAGAGTTTTGAAGTCTGAGCCTTTGACTATATTATGCTCATAATGTTTCAGTTGCATCTTCAAACTCTCTTTTTCTTCACTTGTAAAATCTTGTGCTTAAAACTTGCCAACCAATTTGCATATATCTTCAATTCATCATTACGCTTGCAAGAAGCACCAACCATATTAACTATAGAAATTAATTTATCAAAAAACATATGAATGAGAGTCAGATTTTTTGCTACCGCAACAAGAGCCAACTGTAGCCGATGAGCAAAGCAATGAACATAGTAAGCAGTCTTACAATCTTTCATAATCAAAGCTTGCAATACATTGAATTCACCCCTCATATTACTGGCCCCATCGTAACCTTGACCTCTAATATTTTGAACATCCAAATTGTAATGAGCCAAAGCAGAATATATGGTGTTCTTTAAAGTCAAAGCTGCAGTATCGGAAATATGAACAAGCCAAAAAAACATTCTTGAATGAATCCATTAGTGTCCACAAACCGCAACACAATAAACATTTGCTCTTTTTTTACTCATCACGGGCTTTATCAACAATAATGCAATACTTGGCAACTCCAATTTCTTCACGAATTGTATTTTTCAATCTCACTGAAAACACATGAAGTATTTGTTTTTGAATATCATGACTTGTATATTTGGCATTTTTGGGAGCTTTCGCAATTGCCTTTGAAAGTTCGTCATTATCCATGGCCAGCACATCCAAAAATTCAAGAAAATTACCATGATTGGACGAACTAGATTTCTCATCGTGGCCTCTAAACGGAATCTCTTGGAGTGCAAGCAATCGCACCACAAGTATGTGAGCTCTTAACCGAAGACGATTTGTTGCAAACTTGTTCAGCATTGAAGTTATCGAATCGCCTTGATATGTGTTGCGGTTGGTTCATCAAATCCTCACAAGCCTTTTCAGCATTACGATGGAGTGAAGATACATTATCTTTTTCTATTTCAATAAAACCCCCTTTATTAATTCCTTAAGAATAACCCCCTTTATTAATAAACCCCCTTAAGTATAACCATTCGCTAAATACCTCTCCATAAATTTTCAATTTCAATGCAACCCCTTTATTAATCTTGTTGCTGCTCATGGTAATGTATTTACTATTAATATATACATAAAACCCCTCAAATAATTAATATTCACAAACTAATTTTTTCCCCTAAATTAAGAATAGAGCACCCTAATCCCCCCCCCCCCAAAATTTTGAGGGGGCTTGAGAAATAGAACACCCTAATTTTTTCCCCCAAATTTTGGGGGGGCCGTGGCCCCCCCTGGACTGTATGTAGATCCTCCCCTAGGCCCCACATGAATTTTTTTAAAAAATTTCATGTGGGCCCCGTGCACTGTAACTGAGAGAGGGGTGTGCCCCAAATTGTGGTTGATAGTGTGCCTGTAATGCCACCCTTATTTGACCCCACCGGAATTTATTCACCATGCTTGCTAGCTCCTCACATAAACTTGTAGGAAGCTTAAAAACAACTCGTAGCGCATAACTGTCTTTGGTAGCCCAAAATATCTATCATGTTTTTCTACCACCTCAACCCCTAAACTTTTCCTGTACCAAGATTATTCTGTTGGGTTGATGAGCTAGTGTTTGTATTGAAGAAACTTTGCCGACTTGTCCAAGTTGATTAGTTGTCCCGCGAAGCTTCCTCTTATGCCTCAATGATTGATTTGATTGCTAGACATTCTCTTCAGTTCTTGCTTTGAAAAATAAGAGGGATATATCATCTTGTACTTGTAGGAGGGACCCTATTATTCTATCGCATTATGTATTTACTTTCCCAGCCTATTTTCTTAGCTAAATAAGAGCTTAATTAGAAACGGAGTTTCTTATTTTCTTGACCTGACACCCACTTTTCTTAGCCCCTTTTCTGAAATTAATCCATCTTGCGAAGCAAACGGTAGGATCAGAAACACCCGAAAACATTTTGCTCCGAATCCTAAGTGTCGCTTCTTAGAAAGCTGCTATTTTATTTATTTTTTCCCCCTCGAAACAAACATTCCCTAAAAGAAACGTCTTTATTAAAATATCAATGTGGTAGCGAAAGAGCAATCCCCTCATAGACCTTTTTTTTACCTACGAGTTGTTAGATTCGTAGTAAATAATTCAATATTAAATCAATAACCGAAATCAAATTGAGTAAAATATTCCTGAAAAGAACTGTTAAGAAAAGCACTTTCTGTAGTAGAGAGAAGGAACTAGAATTACTGGAGTGAGGTACGACGTCAAGTGACGGATCTCCTTAAGACGAATTACGTCCCCTGCTATGGTGCTTACAAGACGATCGGACGTTGTCTCTCAAGATACAACACTCCTTCACAACTTCGGAGAAACACTTGTTAGAAAGTTATAAAAACAAAGTTATAGCATGTAAATTAAATCAGAATTAAATCTAAAGATAAATAATAGAAGTTAGAAAAATCAGGCCTGACGGGAAGCAGTAGTGTAATCACTGTCCTAAAAGATTGAGAACACGCCTATCACATTGACGTAAATGGTTCCCTCTCCCCTAGCGATAAAAGCCCCCGGAAACGACCGACCTCCGTACTCGGGCGAAAGTATAGAGCTTCAGCTCAGATGAAGAAGATTACCCATAAAATTAATAACAAAAATTATAGAGGGAAAAACAATTTCTTTAAAAACTAAAGGGGAGGAGAAAAACTTTATTTTTTTCTTCCCCCCCCCTCCCCCCCTTTTGGAATGTGAATAAGAGGTGTGCATTTATAGGGTCGAGGGAGAGAGAATTCTTTTTTAATTTCCGATGTGGGACTAAAACACAAATGTAAAATTATCTTTTCTCAATAAATATCCAACAGTTCCCCCCAAAAGCCAATATTGACTGAAAACTCAAAACCAATAAATAAATCAAAAAATCATAAAACAAATATAGGTTGGACAACCTTTCATATCGTGAATTCGGGAGAAGTAGCTTCCGGCTTTGAACATTTCCTTAGTGAGTTTATCGCCACCCGAGGAACATAATGGATTAGGCCTTGAATTAGGTTCCTTGAATCAGGTATTGACAAAAACACACACAATACGTCTTTATCTATTGAGCAAAGCTGGTTGAGCGTTAAAGGTCATGCTCACAATAACCAACTCATGAGAGTTTATAGGGGTTAGCCCAGCCCCCCTCCAACCGCGACCATCACAGTTTCTCTCACGTAGGTAAGTCCTCAAAGGGTACTACAACTATTTATTTAATACCCCCATAATACACACATTAGACTTATTAAGAGTAAAACTCAGCCTAGCCAGCTGTATCATAAGAGCATCGTCATCATAGAGAAGGGGTAGTAGCACAAGCTACATAGTGATATATGAATATATCTGGGTCAATGCTCCACATGAGTGTCACTAGTCCAGCTTGTTTCTACCACATTGAACCAACATTGGGACTAAGTCTCCAAATAAGGGTTGGGTTACCACTGTCAGTGACCTCTCTTATGGGCTTAACCCCATCTCCCTCGATGAATCCAGAACCACACTCCTGGATAGACCTTTAGTTAAAGGATCAACAAGATTCTTTTTAGACTTTACAAAGTCTAGAATCACAACTTTGCCTAGTAGGCGTTGTATAGATTTATCAAGTATGATGTATATTTTAAGATACGAAATCCTATTGTAAGGTTCTCTTTAATGTTTTGCATGTATCTATTAGTAATGTTATTCTTATATGTGCATATGCATTCATGTGAAGATATAACTAAAGTATTTTAGTTCCTCTTTAAGTCCTCTATTTCTTAAGTTATTTTAAAATTAGCCCTTCATATTGTTAAATTTTACTTCGGGTCCCCTAGTCGTTAAGTTATTTTAAAACTAGTCTATTCAAGCAATAGTACAAGTAGCAAGAAGAGGGATTAATTTTGAAATAACTTATAAGGATAAGGGAACCTAATTGCAATTTTAATTATTTGATGGACAAATTTCAATATAACTTCATGATTTTGAACTTATATTCATCATATAGATAAAAGTTATAAGATATACCTCTTGATTTCATTTTCCATGATATTGATTCATCACATCTCCTGTAACTAAGCATATTAGTTAGCGGAGCATATTTATATCAACTCTAATCATTTCTTGAAATCTCAAGAGGAAGCATTATACATATATTCGAATAAAGAGCTATACAATGATTCTCACTATTAAAATGATAGGACATCAAAACATGTTAGCATAGTTATTGATGTCTCTTATCGAGAAATTTCTAATTAACAATAGATTATAATAATTAAGTATTTTTATTTTAAATGTCTAAACAAATTTGATATATGCTCATGTCAAGTAGAAATTGTAATGATCAAATATTATCAAGGAAGGAATAGAAAACAAAAGAACAAAGGATTTGTCATAACTTCCGGGTTCTTTGGGAACACAATATGTTGTATATTTAAAGAACTAAATCCTAATATTGCTAATAGAATCTTTAGTGTTCAATAGATAGATGAATCAATTTAGCAACAAGAAAATTAAATAGCATTTTTGAACGCAACATGTAAGCATAAAAGGTCATGGTCTATGAGCATAAAAGATCGTATTCTATGTCTGAAGATGTAATTGCATAGAGTTTGTGCAGATTAGAAATTGGCCCATAAAGAGGAACTAAAATACTTTAGTTATATCTTCACATGAATGCATATGCACATATAAGAATAACATTACTAATAGATACATGCAAGCATTAAAGAGAACCTTATAATAGGATTTCGTATATTAAAATATACATCATACTTCATATATATAGTTTTTTAAAATTTCTTGTTATAAGAGGTTGCAAATTTGGTTGCCTTCAAATGGACCATCCAAATTTAAATTGGTTGCCTACAAAAAAGACCTTCCAAATTTAAACTGGTTGTCTACAAAGGAGACCATCCAAATTTACATGTCCATTTTCTAGTACCACCTCTTAAACATATCATTTTGATATTTTAAATAAATAAATAAATATATATATATATACACACACACACACACACACACACACACACACACGTGCTTTAAATTTTTACAAGTGCATTCTAGCATAAAACTTGTAATTAATTATGTAACAAATACAAGTGATATAATATGCCATATGAATATCTATCATATTACAACAAAAAAGAATCTTTACATTTGAAGATTTAAGTTATATTTTACCATATAAAATAGGTTTTTTTTTAAAATAAAATGCATAGAGAAACTATTCAACTAAGCTAGAAAACTTTAGAGAGGATCATTAAACATTGCTGCCCATAGATGTTTCACCGTTCAAACTACAAAGACTACAGGATCATTTCTAGAAACAAATACAGCAACAGCTTACACCCTTGACATGTGTGAGACAGTTAGAACAATGTTCTAGTTATAATGTATTCTCATACATGTACTACCAACTTTGAGAAGCTCCAAAAAAACTAAACAACAAATGCTCTTATAAAACAGATGGCCACTATAGTGGGGGAAAAAAAACCTTTTCTACATATAGATAAATAAATTACCCAGTATTATGATCCGCTTTTAGTTGATCAGCTCATTTATGAGACAAAAGGAATTGTCTAAAGATCAATCAAACAAAGTTAGGTTATTTTACAACCCTAATTTATATTTTAATAAAACAAATACCCAATATATAATGTGTTTGCTATTTGTTGCCAACTGATAGGTAAAAAAAAATTATATCAACCTCATGTATGGGACACATGCGTTGCATTAACAAGCTAGATTAATTACTAGTCAAGAACAATTAATAGCATTTACTCAATTACAATAACTAATTAATATCAGCAATTAATTACAGTAATTAAATCGTATTAAATTCTTAGATGAACAGTTTTATAAGTGTATAATGAACAGTAATTTTCGGATTGATTATAGCAATTAAACAAATGCATTAATTAAAATAATCACTACAATTAATAGAAATTTTGAATGAACAGTAACAAAACTGAACCTTTTTTCGAAAATGTTTTCTTATTTTTTAATATTTTTTAATTCGGATTTAAAAAATTAACAACTATGAATATTTTAATCTTCTAGACTGTTAGAAATTTATAAAAACAAAGTTATAGCATGTAAATTAAATCAGAATTAAATCTAAAAATAAATAATATAAGTTAGAAAAATCAGGCCTGACGGGAAGCAGTCGTGTAATCACTGCCCTAGAAGATTGAGAACTCGCCTATCGCCCTTGCGCAAATGGTTCTCTCCCCCTAGCGGTAAACGTCACCGGAAACGGTCGGCCTCCGTACTCAGGTGAGAGTACAGAGCTTCAGCTCAGATGAAGAAGATTGCACATAAAATTAATAACAAAAATTATAGAGGGAAAAACAATTTCTTTAAAAAACAAAGGGGAGGAGAAAAGCTTTACTTTTTTTTCTTCCCCCCACCCCTTTTTGGAATGTGAATAAGGGGTGTGCATTTATAGGGTTGAGGGAGAGAGAATTCTTTTTTAATTTTCGATGTGGGACTAAAACACAAAGGCAAATTTACCTTTTCTCAATAAATATCCAACAACACTTCTGCAAAGTTGTACTAGCGAACCAAAGCTAACCGCTCCTTCCACCACTTGACCAGAAAGGAAAACGAATGGAAGAAGAACGAACAAAAAATTCAGATCTCTCTGAAACGCACTAGATTTAATTCAATGTTGAGTGTTTTGGTAATGAGATTTTGGGTTCCTTTTATATGGACTAGGTGTCTTTTGAAGACATCCATTCACCAAAGAACTCACCCATTCAGAATAAAAAGAAGTTACTGTTCGGGTTCGAACATATACAACTCAACCGAACAGTTGCGACTCTTCGTGATTAGATGCGCCCGTTAAACTTTAGTTTTGGTTCATCTTCTGACTTGAATATCTCATTCATTCGGAAACCGATTTGGACAAGTGAGTATACCAGATTCATTGCCTTTGAATGAAGAACTCGTTCAAACTCTCTCTCATCCATTTCGGATAGTGGGACCCACCAAAAAGTTTAGCTCAATTTGCCAAAAAAAGCACTTGGAAAAATCCAAGTTTCCCCCAACACCGAGTTACATCAAGAAAGGCATAACACAATTTTGGCAATTCGATGAGCTACGAAGTTCTCGTCTCATAACAACATTTGTATGCAACTTACTGTGAAACTCCTCTCCAAAGGCTTAGCCCCTTCGAGAATACCACCATGGCTTACCAGAGATTCCTTCAAGTTACAAAACTCTCCAATCACACTCTGTGCTTCAACAAAACTGAGATGGTGGAAACACCAAGCTGAAAAGTGAATTTCAAGTCCTCATAGCCTAAGCGGCCGCGGACAACTCGATCCTTTTGATTATATAACTGCTTTCAACCATGTGTATTCCTTGGCTCCTTCAAATATAACAACGCTCCAACCCTCTTTCTTTGTATCTTGATCTGTGTAGTTTTTATTAACTTATTGATCAGGGTCTTTATTTTTAGGCCAAAATAATTCACTTTTTT
>BQKN01060042.1:6398-36119 GCA_022839385.1 Asparagus kiusianus
GGATTTGGATACGGATTTGATGGTGGGAGGCGGTGCAGTTGGTCGGATGCGGTTTGGATGAGGCGGCTAGAGCAGGAGTTATGATCAGAGTTTCTTTTCGTCTCGAGTCGCATAAGAAAAGAGGAGGGATAGAGAAGCAGAGGGTTTTGCTTAAGAAAAGGGATAGTTACAATATAAAAACCGTATTTATTTTTTAAAGCGCTTTCAACACTTAAAAGCGCTTTTAAGCGCTTAGCAGTGCTTTTTACGAGCTTTTTGTTGCATTTTCGAGTAGAAAGCACCACACCCACTTTTGATGAAAGCGGAGCGGTGAGACACCACTTTTCGCTTTGAAAGTGGCCAAAAGCGAGGATTTTTTCAACACTGGCTTTGTGGTACATCAAATTGAAGATTTGGATATCTAATGGGTATGTCGATACCTCTATAACATGTTGAGTTGGGCTAGTGGTACTCAACTGTAACCATCCACCAATTTTATGGATAGACCTTATAAGACGATGTATTTTATGTTGTCAACAAGAGATCTATTTGTCTGCATGTTGAGGAAAATTCTTTAAACCAGATTGCTGAAGATTTAGAGAAGCTGAAGAGATTAAAGTGATGAAACAGATAAAGAGGAACTTTGTGATTATTGAAGAGGAGTCATGACATGTCCGATAATTGCTTCTAGGTTTCAAGAAACCTTCTGCAAAATTCATAACAGAAAGTCCTAAAGTGGAGGGCTTCAAAGGTAGTCAAACTGGAGAAGAAGTTCAAGAATCAGTAGAAGCATGTCGTGTAGATGAGAAGCTTAACAAAGGATAATTACCTTTCGTAGTTAGCTACTATTGATATTGTTTCCAAAAATTTTATGCATCCATTCTTAAAAATTACGTGGTTAGGGGGTTCAGGATGCATGCATGTATTTAATTTGTCTTCCCCTTTCATTAGTAATATAATTTATTTAAAGCTCATGTTCACATGCGCACACAAGCACATAACTAAACTAAGGTATTTTTAGATGTGACTCCCTAATTGCAATATTTACCTTCAAAATATAAATTTCACATTATCAGAAGAGATCTAGTACTCATAAAGTACCCAACATCAAATCAAAGTGTGCTTTACCCATGCATCAATTCGGCAAAAATTAATCAATTGCATGAAGAAATTAAAATGCTAATCCGTAACCAATTGATACTGAGAAACAACCCCAAATAATATTTGATCTCTCTTTTTATGTAGTTTATGTCAAGTATCTCACCTCCAAGGTCTTTGATATTCTATTTAAAAAATCAATCACGCAATATGATAAGCCGATGTTCACATTGTAAGTATATCCACCACCTAAACTACACACAAAGACCACTATAGGTGGGTAAGGTAGACATAGACGGTAGATGAATGGACATGCACGCGCAATCATATATACATGTCTATATTTCAAGGTTTTAAATATCGGATATCAGGGAAATAGCGGATGGCCAAAATTCATATCGGACTGCAGATATCGGTGATATATCGGAGATATGTGGTAATATCGGAATGCTATAACAGATGTTTTCATATATAGTATAATGTACTAAAATGTAATCTCTACATACTTACGGAAATCTAAGCATACAAAATGTAAATAATATATGTTTAGAATCACTAATCAGTATTGTAAAACAAATAAAAGCACAAATCAGTGCTGCAACATTTGGATTGATTTTTTAAGGTCAAAATGGCATTTGATATAATAGAAAAATTATAATATGTCGCCCAAAAATTGCCAAATGCGGTATATTATTTTGCGACAAGCCATATAAAAGCATATATCGGCCAACATATTAGCTGATATATCGGTCATATCAGGGATATATCGCCCAAAATACTCAAAAAGCGGTAAAGGATATTTGAAGACTATATTGGGTGCGACAAGCCCTGTAAAAGGATATATCGGGCCATGTCGGGGATATTTAAAACAATGCTATATTTATATTTGTTTATCTATAGAGATACATATTCACCTATGTGTATAAGTATTTATGCTTATATCTCTATGAAACAGAGACATGGCTAAAGAGAAATGACGAAAGGATTAATGTTTAGTCTTCAAACAAGAGATGCCTTCATATCATGTCTGCATTACATAAGGAAAAGTCATTGGATATCTCATCCTTCTCATAATCAAATGAGCATCCAATACTATGTTTTTATAAGGGAGGCTTACAACCTTTTGTAGTACAACTAAAAATAAAATACTCATTATTATTAACACTCTTCTAACCGATTCATGCCTCATCATCAGCAAAAAAAGAAACTTCAAAACAAAGAGCTCTAGTCAATCTTGGAGTAAAGGGGGAAAAAGGTGGGTGGGGGGGGATGCAACAAATTCTTTGATCTTAATTCTTCTAGATATTTTTTATTATGATTTGTAATTACAGAAAACCCACTGACTTTAAAACCCACTCATTTTTGGTTTAAATTTAGAAATTCTGGAAGTATTTTGAAAGCATAAGAAGTCTAATTTCTATGGTTCTTGATCTTATTGGACTTGGGTTTTTGATTTTGGCTGAATCTTCTCTAGCTGTCCTATGGACTTGAGAATAGAACTATACAGTGAGTTTTTTTGGGCCATAAAGATAGGGATATGATCAATTTAATCTAGTTGGAAAGTAATCTAGTTCCGATTGCATGCAAACCAACCCTTGTCATTGGCGTGTTGTCAAGGATATGAATGTGTGTAAACTAGTGAAACATTAGATATACTCCCACCAGATTCAAGAATATTTATGCCGATGTCTTTGTTAGCATTGACGTAGCTATATTGAGGAGTGTCCTACTTTTATATATCTATAGTTTCGACCATTTAAACGCATAGGAGTTTGTTGCTCAAACAATAAGAATACATCTATGTATTTACATAACCAGGACTTTTTACATTCTCTGTTACACACATTCATACACATTCACACATATGGATGCATTCATACACATTCACACATATGCACGCACATGAACACATGCGTGCGCACACACACATGTTCTTTGATGATTCCAAATTTTAAGTTAAGAATGTATTCTATATGATGGACTTAAATGTATGAGAATAATATTTTGAAAAATAGATGAAACTTTTATTCAATTTAGTTTGTTTAAAAATTGTGTGCATAATTTCATTATTAAATCTCCTACCACTACACCAAAATTCATAGTTGTGATGGGGGTTCAGGGTTATAGTTTTATAGTCTGATATGTCCCTATTGGTTAGGGATTGTTTTATGGGGCTCATGCAGCGGTATCAATTTTTTTTTTAAAATCCTCTAATAAATTCTTGGAAAGCAAGATTTGAACATGGATTGCTTTGCTATATTAAAGTCTCTACCAATACACAAACTTTAAAGTTATGATGAGGATTAAGGGATATAATTTTATATTCTAAATGCCTTTGTAGGTTGAGGGCCCTTTTATGGGCTGAAACTAGGACTCACGCAGTGATATCATTTTTTTTAAAATACACTTTTACGTTCATGGCATATTTTCATACAAAGGCAAGATTGCACATGGCCTTCGCCTATACATAATGCTCACACATATATGTTTCTTGAAAGAGAAGGATGAGGAATGTAGGAATCATATATATCACTTAGTGGGTCTCTATGAGGCAAGACTTTGCAAGTAATGACTAGATGAAGGCTTTCAAAAAATTTAGATCTGTTGATGGGTTCTTTGATTGTACATTTTCTGTTCACATCTTTTATACATCTTTATCATTTACTATTTTACGTCAGACTTTGAGATTTATGGGAAACTTGCATTATCACAGTAGCTTTTAGCATAAATATCTCAGCATGTTGGTAACTATGACTTTGATTTTCAGCAAGCCGTTATGGGAAGTGATTGCCTATATGGTTTCCAATGTTCCTTTGCCTACGCCTGGAAAAGATCGAGTCTTATTTGCTATCGAGAACTATCTTCTTACTGTAGAGGCCCCACCAAAAGAAGGACTTCCTCATGCAGATGTAGCATTTTGTTCATTGCAAATGTGGTTTTCTATTATATTTATGAAATTGCTTTTTCTTCATTTAATTAATATAATCATTTTTAATTTCATCATTTGCAGATTTGTTTTCAGCCACTAGTGCAGTGCCTAGATGTGGATAACCTGATTAGGCTTTTCACTGCTGTCTTGCTGGAAAGGAGGATTTTACTGCGATCCAATAAGTTATTTTCAAACTCAATTTGATGGTTATGCTTGTTTTAGTTTCTACTCGTAATAGCTCAATAATCATTTAAAAGAAATTTTGCTTGAAAGATCCTTTCTTTTTAATAGCCTCAACGAAATTATTACGATGATTCTAATATACATTCCTTATCTTTGGAAACATTTCTTGCACTTTATTTTCCTAAATATGTCATTGAGTAGTGTTGAAGCATAGAGCATATGCCTTGATGGGAAAGATTCGGGTTGCGGATCTGCTCGTATTGAGAAGAATGGAAGAAATTTATGTTATGATGCTGGGGTGTGTTAAAGTTTGTTAGTCATTCTTGAAAGGGAAAAATTAGTTTCAAGGAGATTATTAGTCTTGGAAACTCATACTTTGTCCTCTTAGACTTTTGGAAAATGTATTAGCACTCAAAGTAGATAGTTGTTTTAACACATTAGAAGGGTGAGGAAGCTTTATAATAACAAAGTATTGGAGCTTGGGATGACGATTAAAGAGAGCATGACAAAGAAAAAAGAAAAGCGCCATGAATATAATGGTTCTCTAGTGAGTTTCTCCTCTTGTTCACCGTTTTATCTAACTTTATAACCTTTAATTCATTTTATATCTTATCTCGCATTAGTTGTATCCAAGCTATTTGGGCCTTGTTTGAATCTTTAGTTGACAAGGGACATTGTTTTGCTCAAAAACTTACTTAGGGTTCAAAGAACTCCTATCCCAAACTACGAAAAAAATATTTTTCATCCAGTTTCTGTTCAGATCTGTTCATTTGGGCTAATTCTGGTCAGATATTTTCATTTCACATAAAACACAAGTTGTGTTCAAATATATTTTATTAAATAAAAAAAACAAAGATGCTAAGAGTGTAGAATTATATGAAACAAGAAAATAAGTGGAAAAGGAGAAAAAAGAAAGAAGAAACTTGTGAGGATGTTACCTTTGTTTCTCTTCTTCAGGGCTGATCTTTTTTCTTCTCCAGTCCATGCGGTTGCAGGCATTCCAGAAAAACTAAGCACACTAGTCACACGAGTTTTCCTTAGTGGCTTGATATGATAAATCGTATAATAACATTTTGGATCAATAATCAAACCCAATTAATGTTTAACTAGTTTGTCTGGGTAAATAAGTGGAATCTGAATCTTTCAGTGTTGTAAAAACCAATCCAGGCTGGTGCCTAAACAACTTTTAAGTGCTTGGAACTTCAGTTAGCTGTCGCAGGTGCCAGCTTTTAGGCTGTTTTGTACACTAGGCAACCCCGTCGTGTAAATCTATCTTGCTTTTAGAAATACCACAGATCCAAGTGGCTTATTAGTTATTACTAGTTACGGGTCTTGCACTTAAGTCCTAAGTACCTAAGCGTATTACTGAACGGATCTAATGAAATATGCCCACTCATATCTCAATGTTTTCAATATTTCATAAAACATCATAACCTCTTATAAAATCCTGGGGTGAATATCTGTTAATTTTGAACATGTACGTGTGCTAATAATTGGATACCATAATCATTAGATAAATACGCACACGCACAAAGGGAGGGAGGGAGATAACACTTGAATCCTAAGAAACTACCCGAAAATCTACTATAACAGTGTAACCACACACTCATATACAGAGAGAGGGGAATATGGGTATGCTTGGTTCTAAGCACCAAGTTTGGTGCTTAGTAGTGAGGTGGAGGGATCTCAACCATAGATGTGGTTGAGATTAGGTGGATAGAAAGTGTACTCCATGTGACATCTTTTCTCTTTGTACTTTACAACATTAGATGTGAGGTTGAGATTCCTCCACCTTGATACCAAGCACCAACTTTGTGCTTAGTACGAAGCATGCCTTATATATATGAGAGAGAAAAATGGGCATCCTTGGTACCAAGCATCAATTTGGTGATTAGTAGTGACGTGGATGCTGCTTATCCACTCATTTAAAGGTGTCCATTTAAATACGGCCTCTACTTGATTACCTATCCATTAAATGAGTGGAGGGCACTACTAGGCACCAAATTTGGTGCTTGGTAGCAAGCACACCCATTATTCTCACACATGCATACATATAAAATTTGAAATGTCCAAAACTATAACTGAATTTTCAGACCTTGCTAGAAACTGTTAAAAAAAATCTCTTCATGGTATCCTTGTATCTGGATGAAAGTGCCTAGAACAAAGACCTGCTTTTTGTAAGCCAATTTGCGGACTTATTTTACTAGAGAGACATAAACTTTGGACGTTGATGGTTTTTATCTACTTTTAGTATTGTGTTGTGAGTAAATCTTTGAAAGCAAGCTTTGTGTTGGCTTCTGTTTCATGATTTGAACAAGTGGAAGACCTATTGAATCTTTCAAGCATGATGCCTGTATGTAACATAGATTCCTGTTTATATACATATCACCTGATGGCAATATTAACATAAGTTTGATTTATATACATTATACACAGTATCAGTCGCTCCATCCTTGGAACTCTGTTAGGACCATTGTTTTCAGCTCCAGTGTGCTATCTGTTCTGAGTTTTCCTTTCTAAATAAAACTGCAAGTAATTTGCTCTTAAGATTTCAACCATTAGCTTTATGTAACAGTGACTTTCCCCATCTCTTGCAGGTATACATTATTAACTCTTGTCTTTGAGGCTATCTGCCATTTGATATATCCTTTCAGGTGGCAAGTAAGCTCTCCATTTTCTTAGTCTAGAAATTTTAGATATTTTTATTTTTATGCACTTCAACTTTAGATGGGTTTGCTGCAAGGAGAAAATTTTAGGTTATGTTTATGCTTATAAGCAGTTACTTTTTTTAGAACTAGCTGAAATCTCAGATTCATGAGATAATAGATTGTTTAGGAGTTAGGACTATATATACTTGTTTCCTCTGGAAGCAATTGTGAAAAAAAAGATTCAGTTGTAAGTGCATACACTATGAAATGAATTATCCTCAAGGATGAAGTGGAAAAAACATCAAACTTATGTATTTCATTGTACTTGTTAAGCTAGTTCTTACTGCTAGGTGTCCTCCCTGAACTATAATTTTTTCCCTCATGCAGCATGTCTACATTCCTCTTCTATTTTTTAGTGGCGTTGACTATATTGATGCCCCTACACCATACATGATGGGGCTTCATTCAGGTGTTGATACATATGGTCTGTCAATGGATGGGGTAAGTCAACCAGCAAATTTCTTACAGTATTTGTTTGAAAATATTAAAATATAAGTAATATTTGTAATTTACTTGAGCAGAGATCCATAACAAAGGTAGCTGGAGAAACGGATTTATATTCGTTTTTTCAGTGGCTTGTGTTGAAGGCTAAGTTGATGTTGTTATTGTAGGATACATTTTTTCCTTAGTATATATTACTTCCTGTCAAACCATATTGAAGATAATTACATCGTTATTTTTGAACTCAAATATTTATAGGTTTTTTCTTGCCTCCACACTCCAGTATTGCATTGTGGAAGTAACCTGTTGATCTTTGGACCTTTCTCTCCACAATCCACATGCCTCAAAACACTCATACGGTTAGTTGAGAAAGAAACAGACTATTCTCGACCCTTTTTTAAGAGTCTATAATGACTGAAAGAGCTAGGATACTTGTCAAAAGTAGGGCCTAGAGACTGCAGGCCCATATAGACTGACTGTCCAATAGTATCTCCCTATTCGATGCAGTTATTCTCAACTCAGTGACACCAGAGTAGAAATATATGCAAGAGCTTATCATCAAGAAGCAGTTAAGATTTCTCTCCAACCCTAAGAAGCAGTTAAAAGTTTTCTTCAACTGTAAAAGGAAGAGGAAAAGACGAAGAAGATGTATTGACACTGCTTCTACTACTGTAATTTGACCATCAGATGCAAGCCTAAGACCAACCAAACTCAGTTCTTTGACATTGAAAAATAGCAGTTTCACCTTCTTTTTCCTTATTCTAGGACTTCAGTGAGTTTGTTCAGCAAGGGAGAGGGCAGTGTTGGCCAGGGTGTTGCTGGGACTCCTTGTCTTCTTGATTCCCGAGTAAGTGTCAGGGAAGTGGTAGAGATCGAGCGAGTGAGAAGTGATGATTGATGAGGGAATAAAAGCTGGTGGGAGATGAAGGTGAGGGGGAAGAGAGGCATTGATTGAGAGGGTTGAAGAGAGAGAAGGTAAAAAGTTTGTGACGTATGTGGTTCTTTTCTAGTTTTTTTGTATTTGGTTCTAGACTAAAATGTGAGATAGGTTGACTAGAACCGACTTTCACTTATATAGTGAGGATAAGAGTGGGACAACTTTTACAGTCATCCTCGTTCTAGCATTTATTTACATTTTTGATTCACAAGTATATTGGAAAGCTTGCGCAAGAATATCTATAACTTTGAATTGAAAGCATGTGGAAAAATATCTGTAACTCCAAAATAAAAATCATCACCTTTTAAATTATGGCAGGTTGTTTTCTTTGCTCGACAATAATTTGTTTTGCAAATATTACTTGAGCAGACAGCGATGTTTATTTATATTCAATATATGTTCTGCTTTAAAATTCTGCATGTAAACGTTGAAGGTGTTAAATTTCTGGTGACCTGCTTAAAAATAAAATTTCTGGAGACCTGCCTAAAAATACTATCCTGTAGACATGGTCATTTCACAGTGTAGAAAGCATGCATATGAATTGATTCAGATGCTGGTTATGCTGACCAATTATAGTATGGTACTGCAGAGTGGAAACTGATCTGCCTGTGGTGGTTGTTTAGCATGAACACCCTGGAGGAACTGTAGGTTCCATGTACTTCTTGCTTCTTGTTTTCGTACTTCAACATGGTGTTTACTCGACGATTTTCTTTGTTTTTTGCTTTCTAGTAACTGCAACAATTTGAAAAAATATATCATTCATGCATATCCTATGTTTGTGTTATGTCTTTGCTGTTCTTATAATTTTTATATTGTAGTCTGAGGAGTATTGGTTTGCTTGTTAGCACTTACTCTTTATGATATATTTCTTTCATATGTTAAACATCTATTATTTTCTGATGTCATGATTTGAATTAGAAATTTAAAATTTGGAAGTCATAGAAACTTAAAAGGCCTCCACTGACCTCATCTTAAAGCTTGTAGGTTGTTGTTGTGGATCTTGAGAACAATTCCATCACAACGTCAGAAGATATACCTCCAATACCTGATCCTGAACTAAGTTTCCTGAGAAGTGAGATATTAAAGTTGCTGTACCCAAATGTTGTTGGAATTGATTACATGAAGATTAATGTTGGCTGTATGTCTGAACAATATGCTAAAGGTGGTTCCAGACCATGGGGAGAGGATCACGACTTTCAACTGAGGTGATGCTCACTTAATTATTGAAAGCATGATTTGTAGATTTTTTTTGTATTACTGAGGCTAACAACTTTAGGTTAAACTGGAATAACCTATATTTTTCTCTTTTATGCATATATCTTTTCAAGGGATGTTCAGAAAGTTGATGTCTTAGAATGAAGTGCATGAAGGGCATTATTTTTCATATTTTTTGAATGAAAAGATCATAGTCCAGTCTTGAACCTCACATCTTCCATGGCCTAACCCGCCCTTCAACACTGAGCCAGGCGGCCAGGCCTTAGTGGCAATTGACTAGTTTCTAGAGAATACAAATCATATTATTACACTTCTCCCATGAGAAATATGCTCGACATCCTTCAATTTTGAGGGTTTATACCCCAATTGCCCGCCTATTTTTCTCCCTTGCGGTTGTGATACTTAGACCTCCAAACTGGAGGGTATTACATCAGTTCCTGTGTGGGAAGAATTCTTATCTATTTCTTGTACGTTCTTGATATCTCGTGTAATACCTTGATGGGCATATTTAGTTGCATGGTTGTATATTTAGATTGTTTAGGTGGATTATTTGCAAAGATACAATCATAGTGGGGTGGGTTCACAAAAAGGGAAAATGGGTCAAGCCTTTCTAGCTGATACGGGTGTATCTTCTCTTCGGAACTTAGTGATCCTCATGGGAGCTTGAGGATAGCTGATTCTCATGGTAGCTTGAGAATAGAGGTATAAAACAACACAGTGGAACGCATGTTGAAGCGTGGAACGAAACGGCGAATCGAAGAATCGAAACATCCAGTTTTCAGCCCGTGAGTCGACTCATAACAGTCATGAGTCGACTCATTAGGTTGAGTCGACTCATGCCTGTCATGAGTCGACTCACGAAACCCAGCCGTTTGTCACCAGTCTCTGACGAGTCGACTCATCTTAGTCATGAGTCGACTCATTGTTGGTTTTGTGTTTTGTCCAGTTTCGGACGAGTCGACTCATCTCAGTCGTGAGTCGACTCATCGAAGGTTTCATGGTTCGTTTGGGTTTCTGTTTGCACGAATTCCTGTTGGGTTTGGGCTTGGTTATTTACCATTTTGTCATCCACGTTGTTACACCTATATAAGGGATTGTTTAGGGTTTCTAAAGAAGGAGAGGTAATCAAAGTGAGATTCTAATCAAGAGAGATTAGGGTTTAGAGAGAATTGAGAGTTTGTTCTTGATTCTAGTGAGATTGTGAGAGAGGGATTGTAATCTTTTCATACTCATAATCTAGAGGGTATTTTCCTTCGCCACATACTGAATTGTTCTTGTGTTTCTGTCATCCTCTTCTCAACCCACATTTGATAATTCCGCGATCAAAGGTGCTCGCACGGCGACTCATATCACTAGCTTAAGGCGATTAAGTAAGAATGTGCTCAAGTGTCAAGTATATAGCCATTAGGAATTTCTAATGCATTGAAGTACGTAGCTGATAGGAAGTCCTCTTTTTTGGGGTCATAATTCATAATACTCTGTTTACCAAGTGCAATGTAACCTGCGTACTTCTATCTGAAGCTGTATCCATACCCGATACATACTTGTACCCGCACGGGCTGCACCTGCAACAACACTTCCTTGGACGCTCTTGCATACATTTATTCAGACACTCTATTATATACTGCACGATTTCATTTAAAACACTCGTCATACCTTCTTTAGCATAAATCTCACACTTCACATTCACTTCCTGAAACTCATTTGATATGGGTCGGGTTCGTTTCAGCATATAGCCAGTTCAGATTTCTGATTATAGGTCGTCTGGGTATTGAGTTAAAAAATGAGCGATTTTCCAACTTATAATCTAGAAAATAAAGAAACAAAAAAATGTTGTAGGGAATTTAATTATCATAACATGTGATCTAGTGTAAACTATTAATTTCAATATTCATTTATATATAACCATCACGCTGTACCCTACCTTTTACAAATTTCTTGTGTCCCTTACCCATATCAGTGCCGTACCTGTTCCATTCAACAGGCAGAGTGGTTACTTGGTCTTAATCTTGTATTTCCAAGCATGTACCTTCTTTCAGGGTTAGGATTTTGTGCACGTTTGCGCGTGTGCATGTGCATTTACTGGTTATTGGTTTGTTTACAACTTTATTAGTGATCCAAGCATCGGACATGGTTTTCTTTCTTTTTGTGGTAGGATGCTGGATTGGACCTACAATTAGCCTAATTACTACGGAGGTTGCTTCCACCAATTATTAGGATATACTCCTTGATCTTAATATGTTAGCTGAATCCAATCCCATGAGTAAAATGGTGTTTGATTTAGATGGTTATTAGACATAATTTGTTAGTTCCCAAAGCTATTTGATTGCTTCATTCCGCTTTTGAGTTGCTCAGACTGTAAGTAGCTTCATGCTCAGAAGCCAAAATGCGCTTTGGCACCTTTTCTAATTAGCATACCTCTTTGTCAATCCAAGCATGCTCAAATTTCGAACCTAGTTGCTTGATAACACTATTCAGTTATTTTCTATGGAGATAACATGTAACACAGAGGGTGACGCACTTTGCATGCTTAATAAAAATTTGTCTTTCTTCCAATGTCCTTGATGTTTTCTATATTTGTTTTTCGGGACAAGCAACGTATGACAGCTTTGACCTTAAAATTTATGAACTGCTCTTGTTACTTGTCAAAAAAATTTCTCACATTTTATGTGATAGTACCACGTTCTCAACATCAACAGAATGTATAAAGGAATAATTACAGCTAAACTAATGTCAATCACTCTAGAAGCAAAATCTTCCAAGTAAACCCCACCCTCTAATTAGTTGTGAAGTCTTTTCATTAGCTCCAGAGCTACATGTCAAAAAGCTCCAAGTTCTTCGCTTTGAATGTCTCTCCTTCCTCAGCAGTACAGTCCATCACTGTGGTAGTGCTGGAGTTTATCATCTAGTTTCCTGTTTATTGTGAGTAATAAGAGAGTCTGCATTAGTCGTATAAGATAAATACCTCCCAACACTATTCTCTCCAAAATGAACACCTGGGAGGTGCAACTTTGAGTTGCTGGTAGATGCACTAATAGGAAATACTCTTAATGTTGTTATTTCTTTATTAACGAAATAACTACTGAGGTAGGCCTTCAGTCTGCCACATGAATTCCTTCCCCATGCAATAGATAAGGAATATTATTAGTAGCTCTGATACCATTTTGGGTTGAAGTGTTTTACAACAAAGATGGTGAAGTTCCTATATTGAAAGAGGTAAGGTCTGGGTAATAGATTGTAAACACAGTATCTCCATAATGCCTTATTGGAAGGAGAAATCATAACCTCGTGACTCGAGAATCCATTCAGAAAGTGCACAAAATTCCTTTATTTCCCATCTGAAAGAGGAAGTTTAATATATTTCTTCCAAAATAGTTACAGCTTAAATAAACTAATCAGTTCTATTATTTGTCCACAGCTGACCATGTAGTCCTCTGGATCATGTGGCCATTAAGTGGAAAGCAATCAAATACTGAATAACTTCTTGTTTATAACTTTCATTTGATATCTGCACAACTAAAATGTCTTACTTCTGGTTGGTACTTGTTATCATAGGAGTGTACTCATGGTTGGTCCTCACTTCACATGAATGCATTCCCTTCTATTTTGTTACCCCCTTTTCTGTAGACAATCTTCTTAATTATATATTTTTTATGGTTACCCTTGAGGTTTTGAAACTTAAATGCATGACAAATAAGATAGATTTTTCTGAACTACCATTGGCTGGGAAGGCCAGTTTAGCTCCATCTTGCTGCCAACAGCTCATAAAATCTAACCAATCCTTTCAACCTGTCGTCTCAATTCTGAAGTATGTGTCATTGCTGACCCATTTCAATTGAAAACTTCTTGATTTGTTATAATGACGATATGACTATGATGATGATGCATTATGAATATTGAATTATGGATTCCCAGTTTTCGGTTGCAAACCCTTATCTTTCTCCTAGTCCTTTCTGTTATATTGCTTTAAAAATCTATATTCTGATAAATTTGCAGGTTGACATTTTTGAGATTTTTTGCATTATTTCTCAGTGGCTACCGTAATTTCATTGTAAGTTACATAGACACTGTTTCCTGCATTTTGTTTGTATACTTTCTTGAACTTTTTAAGTTATTTCCCAGGAAAATTCTGCAACTAACATCTTCAATACTCAAGCATTTTTAAAAAGACGGTCTCGTGCAACTGGTCAACCAATTGAGTCTATGGTTATGGTACGATTCATGTTAGCTCAACTTAAGATTTGTCTTGAAACTTCTTTATCTCATCTGAAGTACCTCTCTTGTTTACTTCTGACATGAAGATTTAATTTGTATAAGTGGCATCAATGGAAACTAAAATTGACTATTGAAGCCCTTGTCCTTTCTAGATATATAGATATTTACAATTTTGACACAGTAGCTAAACCTTCTTTCCCCCTCACACACTCTTTGCCTTTCGTAGTGCATACGGGAACTGTGAAAGCAGGTTATTGTGTGCCTCCTGCTACAGTCATGGCTTTAAACACTGGGCACTAAATCTTGCAATTAGCTGGAAGCATAATATTTCATTTTAATGTCATTAGCTGATTGTATTTTTGGGCATGTTGGCAATATGCATATTTGTGCATAACAAAGTTTTTCTTCAGTAATATTTCTCGAAACAGCGTTGCTAAGCCATCTAATCATGAGAATTTCGCTCATAATTGAGGCATATCTTTCCATCCATCCAACAACTAGAACAAAACTTTATCCCAAAATTTTGGGGTTGACTACACAAAACCTATTATTCCATTTAGTTGTATTTTTGGTCATCTCTTTCATTAATTGTTATCATTTTTAGTTGCTTCCAACCAAGTTCTTTTGGGTCTACCTCCATATCTCTTTGCCTCATTACAGTATCATTTTTTCTAACCGCTGCACAAAGAGGCCTCTGTTGTAAGTGATACTATCTCGGCTTATTCTCTCTCATTTTATCCTCAATAGGAGCAACCTCCAATTTCTTACATTCACACTCATCTTTTATGCGACCTCTTAGTGTATACCACAAGAACTATGTCAACATTCTCATTTCTGCTACACTTAGTCTTATGCACATGTTTTTTCTTTATTGCCCAACATTTTGATCCATAAAGCATTGTTGGTCTTATAATTGTCCTGAAAATTTTTCTCTTCAATCTCATAGGTATTCTATGATCATGTAAGACTCTAGAAGAATTTATCCATTTTAACCATCCCGATTTGACTCGATGGTCAATGTCATCCTCAATTTACCATCATGATGAAAGATACATTCTAAAACGGAAGTGATAATTTTTGGATATTTATTGACCATTAGTACATATCTTTCCATTCAAAGCATCTAAAAATTTTGTTACCATTTAGGTGATCTGGGATGTGTGAGTTCTCGCTATTAGCTTCTCAAGAAGTTAAACTTTTTATGTCAAACAAAGACACCTCATTAGTCGAGAACAAAATTCTCCTTTTCAGGGATTCAAAATTTCCTTGTCGTGCTTAATGGGTCCTGATTCTTATTGATTGTAGTTTTAGACTATAGCTCTTTTGGCAAATAGTAGAATGAAGAGAGGAAATGGGAAACATGCTAAGTAGAGAAAGGAGGGTATTTGATGGATTTTCTGCAAACTATTATTTCGAGGCGAAAGTCAACTCATTCATCTTTAAAAGTATATATCGTCTCAATCCCTTTTATGCACTGGCGATTTAAAGGATGATACACCAGTTTAAAGTCACATCTCCATTTCATCCTTTTTTTTGTTTGACAGCCCGTGAGCTTTTATAATGAGGGAAGGAAGACTACAAAGGAAGAAAAGAAACTCCATTAAGGGAGAAAGAAGACCCTTTCATGAGTAAAGAAGCTACCATGAAGGAAAGAAGAAAGAATTCCCTGAACGGGAAAAAATATTTTTAATTGGTGATGTTGTGAGCATGAATCAAAACGAGCCCCCATGAGCTGCCATTAAGCTTCATGAACCATGAAGTTGGGTTGTTACTATAATAAGCGTGCAATAGTGCATCACTACATTTTAATCTGAAAACCCCCTCGTCCTCCATGGAAGGGTAGATTTGAAGCTACAACCTTCTGCAGAGGAAAAAGTGTGATACCGCATGAGCTTAACTTCTTGTTCTTTGTTGCAATCCTGCAGATATGTCCCTATCATCAACTTGTTCTAATTTCAAAACTGTGGCTATACCATTCCTTATCCTAGTGAATCTCAGTGTTTCTTTTTCCTTAAGAGGCTCTCTTGTCTCTTGATCCTTCAGTGGCTCATGAGTTTCTCCAACATCAAGAATTTGTCAAGCTGAATTCCTGATCTTTGAGTTTTTTTAATGCAGAGTAAGGACAAAGTGTGTGATTTTGCATGATGATGCAAGGCAAAGATATTTGAGGCTTTGAGCTTGAAGGAGAATTTAGATTAGAAGCTTCTTTGTTCTCTCTGTCTTGATCTTTTGATGCAAAATTATAGAATTCTAGTAGTAGCAACTGTAAATGATTTTTAACTTGCTTCAACTACTCATATTAAGGATGTAGAGTCCTTTGGAATTGAGGAGTGGGAAAAATTGTTGGAATGCTATGAAAGAGTCCCGGGACTTGGGCGCAGCTAATGTCTTATGACCTTGTGGCTGGTCTAAGGGGTCTCAATGTCACCCTTATAAATTCTAGTTACAAATGCTTAAGATTGGGTCTCATAGAAACTTTCAAATTTCAGCTTCTTCTGGAGTGTCACAGAACTTCAGTGTTTGCATGATTCATAAGATGCTGAAACTCTTTTAGGTTGTCATGAATTTACATGACTCAGGGAACATCTGTGTAAAAATGCAATTTTTAAAAGTCAAGGCATGTATATGAGTATTTCATTCTCAGCTCTTTCGATGTTCTTACTAGATCCAGACGAAGGACTTTGAGTTTAAGATAAGGATCTTACGAAATCTGTAAATTAAAGATTCTACAGGACTATTGATAAAGTTCTAAACAATACCTATGACACATTTCTTCTTCCTCTTCTGTTGGCTTCTTTATCTAACATCCTTATTTCTCTCTCTCTCTCTCTCTCTCTCTCTCATGATGTAGACCTTTTATTATGTGAAGGTCATGTTCTTCATTTTTTAATTTTTTTATTTTAATTGAAATTTGAAGGTCATGTTCTTCATTTTTTTATGTCATTTCTCATCAGATGACACAATTTTTAGAATCTCAAGGTTTCTTGGATTATGTGGAGAGATGTCTCAATTCAGAAGAAGACAGCCATAATCTCCTTGATAAATTACAAGATGCAACTGGAAGGGGTCAAAACCCGTCTACTATTTTTCCTCCTCATTTGGAGGAGCCTGAGATTATCACTATAGCACAACCTGATGCTGGAGCTGGAGGTTTAATATTTCCCTTTAGTATTCCTTTTTTCTGATGAAATTTACATGAATTGCTTTGTTCTTTGCTAGCATATATGGAATTTCACTTGTTAATTTGATATGTTTTTCTCTGTTACTAATGCCTCAGTGTTCACTTTCACCGTTGTAATCAGGTGCCCAATATAGTTTCAAACAATTTCCTTCAAATATTAGGACAGAAGAGCAGGAAGAAAAGCGGAGATCAATCCTGGCGTCAGCAAGTGGAAGCCTTTCTGGAAAATTTACTCCTAGGTAGAAGGCAAAAGCCCTATCCCCTCTCCCAACTCCAACCCCACCCACTCACCTACACACATACAAACATCCCCCTTCTCTGCAGTCACAGCTTGACTTCTTTTAGAAAATTGAGTTTTGCAATACCTGGTTACCCTTCTTTGAGTAATGTCCTTCATTTGCTCTGTTTACAGCTCGCCTTCAGTTAGGCTGGACACGAATGAAGAAAGTCTGAGTCCTAGAGAGAGGGCTGTAAGTTTCTCAGCTTGCTCTGTCTTGCATTGTTAATTTGTTAGAACCTCGACAGAAGGTTTTAGTTCCTTTATATGTATGGTTCCAGGCGGAGAGGGAACGAATGGTCTTGGATATTAAAGTGAAACTGCAGGTAAATTATTAAATTGCGATATTTTAATATTGTAGGTGATCAAGCAAATTCCTATCATAATTTTGGATTTGTATAGGTCCAGGATACTCTTAACACCTGGTCGCTTCTATTGCCTTCATTCATAATATAGATATTTCTGATGAATAAATATAAAAGTTATGCGATATGTTAAGCTTAGATTTTGCTAGGTATAGCAAGCCTTCGTACTACCCTTCAATCAACAAAAACTCAATGAAATTGTATAAATTAATAAAGTTAAGTGGCCAAAGCATATGCTTTACTTAATTTCTGCAGAAAATAAAATAATGTTAACTAAAAGTATGTAGCACGGACACGGATCCGACACGGCCATCCGACACGCCGACACGAGGCAAATCCTAAAAAATACATAGGATACGTGTGTCCGACACGGACACGACACGACACGGCTTCATGTTATGCGTGTCCGTGTCTAAAACTACCCTCATTTTTTTTGATCATTTTGTGGTGGTTGATTAACTTTAATGTGAATATGGATAACCTAATGGTTTCTTGCTTAAATAGCATTAAAACAGACAAAATTGTCCCTAGTTTCTCTAGTTGTAAATCATAATAAAACCGTAGTTTCATTTTATATTAAGCATTGGTTGACAAAAGTGTAAACATGCTAATAGCTCCAAGGTACAAGGTTATGTCTTAAAAATACGTAAAACACAAGTGTGTCTGGTAATATGTAAAAGACAAGGTACTCAAGTATACAAGTAGTGGTAGTACTCAAGTATACAAGTAGTGTATACCACTATGTTTCTTACATCTAAGTGCCCATGCAGCTAGTTGGTAGTCTTCTAATAAATTGAGATTAACAAGCAAATATGCATCGGATGCTTAAGTATTTAAGTATTGGATACATTTCGCCTATTGTTATCTCGCTTACATCGAAGTATCTATAGAAATGTAGTCTCTTCATATCTCGAATCCAACACTAGATGGATATCATATAATCCATTAAGTAATGGATACCTTTTGCCTACTGTTACCTCGCTTACATCGAAGTATCTATAGAATTGTAGTCTTTTCATTTCTTGAATACAACACTAGACGGATAGCATATAATCTATTTTTTTGTTATTTTTCCTTTGTCTGGTAAAGGCCTAGGCACCAACAGACATTACATGTTTAACAAACATATGAAAGTATTGTGTTTTAGTAATTCTGTTTCTAGAACGACAATTCAGGAGCATGTCTATTTTTGCTGTTCAGGCCTTGTATCTTCTTTCCCTTATTAGAGTTTGTTTTTTAGTTCAGGAGAAATTCTATGGGTTGCTTCTTTCATTCTTTGCTTTTAAGCATAGTTTTTGAGAGCAGAAAGCTTCTTTCATTCATTGGTTTTTAAGCATAGTTTTTGAGAGCAGAAAACTATCTATTTTTTGTATACATATAAACAGCTAATCCATGCTTTCATCCTTACATTGGAGGTGCTTTGCTTCTAATATGTTTTCCACAGTCTATTCTATAACATTATATATTTCATTGTATATTTTTTAGTTGATGTGGATATTTATTGATGCCAGGGATTATGGTTGCGACTTCTTAGGCTTGGGGCCACAGAGGATCCACTTTCATCATTTGAATATGGAACTATTCTTGGTATTGAAGAAAATGATGTCCTACTCTAATTTTGAATTTTTGGGCCATATTTTCGAAAATTTAGTGTAATTCTGTTCTTGGTTCCTGTACAACCTTTTGAGCTTACTGGTTTCTCTTAACCTCCAGCCCTAATTGAGTCTGATGCAGAAGGGATTGGTGGCAGTGGATTTATTGAGTGTATTGGGGAACACATCAACTCGGTACTTTGTTAGAGAACTTCTCTTCTTTTATTAGTTACTTTATGGCTCTAAGGTGATAAGTAGCTCTTCTTCTAATTGATATTGTTTCTTAGGGATGGCAATGCCGTTTGACTGACGAGCAGTTTATTGCTGTAAAAGAACTGGTGAGTCAGTCCCGTGGAACTGTTGAAATAAATGCTTTTGCTAAATTTGGCATATGCCTGTCACTGTTTCACAAGATATATTTGAGTGGATACTGTATTTTTTTGGAATCTGCAATGTGGATGAATAATCTGTTGTTGACTGCCATGATGTGTGGACGTTTTCTCAGATTTGAAAGTTTAAAATTGAAAATTGATTCTTGAAATTTCTTTTCACTTTCAAGAATGAGAAGTACTAGGTGTTTGGAGTATGGATAGTCTCCATATACAATAGTAGATCTCTTATTTAAATGAGTAGTTTCAAGTAGAGACCATTTAGATGAGCGGATGAGAATGAGCCATCTCACTACCAAGGACCAAGTTTGTCCTTGGTACCATGGATCACATTTTTGTCATACACACATGCACACCATTTTTCAAGTGGGAACCATTTGGATGAGTAGATAAGAATGAACCACCTCAATACCGAGGATCAAATTTGTCCTTGGTACCAAAAATACCTCTCTCTCTCTCTATATATATATATATATATATATATATATATATTACAGAGGCCATAAATGATTCTCTGACATGTAATAACCGTTATGTGCACATGTTCTGTTTTGTTCCCAGTGCCTTGTCCCTCTGGGATCATTATTTTGTTGTACACATCTGTTATCCATCGATCTATGATCTCGTCCACTAAACCACATCAACAATCATTTTTTATCTTCAAACATTGTCCTACGGCTAAGTAAAATCACATCATTTCGTAGCCTTAAGTCTGTTTTATTGCAGCATGATATCGACCAGAGGTACACTTTATTTAAAACAATGACAGATTCTTAGTGAAGGATGATGCATACCTCATAAATAGTTATTAATTTTAATATGCATCCAAATGAAAGAAAGACTCCTTTTAAACAATTTCCAATTATGTCTGGGATAAATTGCAAAATCACTAGCAATTACATGTCCATCACATTATGAAATATCACCAATATACCGACAAGATAGCACAATGTTGAAATTGAAAAGATGGAAACTTTTATGAAAACCTAAGTATTCTAATACAACTACGTAGAACTGCTGAGTTAAAGTATGTTTGTAGTATAGATCCTTACTCTACCAAATACATGAGAAGCTACTCAAGAAGATACGAAGAGAGTGAAAAAGAATACACCAAAACTTAGTAAAACAAATAGTTAGAAATTGAATATTCCCTATATGTGTATTTTATGATAAAGTGATGCCTTCAGGAAGCACCAAGATCCATCCTTCTAACCTATAACAGAAGCTGCTACACCACATTTTCCAACAAATAAGGTCATTTAATGGAATATCTAGCACCCCTCACCTCCCTATCAACCAATGAAAAAAAGAAAAAAATTCTATCTGTTTGATCCCATTTTGAGTCTTCTACACACTGAAATTTCTTTCTGGTTGGAAAGTGTTTTTGTGTATTTGTGAGGTAGGCTTCTAGACTATCTGTTAGTCATCCCTTTTCTCTTTCTCTACCAGGAGTTTTGAACTACTTCATATGCCCTCATCATATTTTATTACCTTGATTTGGTGTTATATAGTATTACAACGTATAGATAAGAAAATAAAACTTCATCCATCAAAGTATCATGCCATCTTTTTTATATGTTATTACAAATAAATAAGGACTTCAACTTATCTTACTCCGTCAAGCTTATATTTGCTTATATTTCTGGAATGGTCTTGAAAATGAACAAAATTTTCACGATTACTTGACTGAAGGTTTGAGAGAAGAATTGCATGCAATCATAGTGGGGTCCTTGCTTAAATGTTTTTGAGTTGCATTCACAACCGAAAGCTTTTCATGTAATGATGTAAGACAAGAATACATATTAGAAATGGTTACAGCTCAGAAATATTTTCTCCCACGCATTCATATCAAGATGCTACAATGTCTTTTTAAGGTCAAAACAAAAGGGAAAAAATATGTTAGAAAATTAGAAGGCATTTAGCTAGTAAGAGATGCATCCCAAATGTGAGAGCCTTACAGGAATATCTAAACCTTAATTATTTAGGGACCGTCCATCCAATTAAATATCATTTAGCAATTAGCATTAACCATGGAAAGTATGGATGTGGCCATGTGGGGAAATGTATTTTGCAACTTGAATAAGTCCATTAGCTGACAATCATGCTACCTCTTTGGTATAAAGCATAAACACACACTAGCATCTTTGTAGTTATTTTTTGATATATTAGACACTATGGACTTTTTACTAGCTTTGTTTCTGATTTCTTAGGTTCTGTGGGTGGATTTTCAGTGTCTTTACTTTTTCTAATTTTCAAAAGAAATAATTTTTTGGATAATTGTTTTGCAATAATTATATGTCCAGCTTAAAACAGCAATTAATCGTGCCACCTCTCGCAATGACATGTCAACCGTCCGAGATGCACTTGAAGTATCTGCTGAGATGTATCGTAAAGACTCCAATAATGTTCCAGATTATGTTCAACGCCATCTACTTCCACTTTCTATATGGGATGAATTACGGTATGAGATTTTGTTTGGTACTATTTGATTAGTGCTTTGTTGTGGTAATGATATTGTAACCAATATGTCTTTCGTATTATGTTTGCAAATTACTTGTTTTTATGATATCTTCGTGTGACAAAATTCCTTGAATACAAGCAAATGCCGTAGAAATGGGAACCTTAAGTGAATTATAGTAATTATGTCTTCCATCTAAATCTTTTTCCATTGTTTTAAATATCCCCGATGTAACCAATGTAGCCGGTTAATATATCTTTTTATAAGGCTTGTTGCAAAACAGTATGGTCTCAATATCCTTTATCGTTTTTTGACAATTTTTGGACGATATATTCCTGGCATGGCTAGTGTACTAGCCGATATATTGATCGATATGTCCTTTTATATTGCTTATCCCTAAACAATATAATTTAGCAAAATTTCATTGGGGGGTGTTATTCGTTTTGGATTATTGAGTACGACTAGGACAATTGTCCATGAATCTGACATCCTTGGTTTGGGTTAGGAATTGAATTTTTTGGTTTAGAGCCCTGGATTTTTGGCTTGTGTTTTAAAATTTTTAGTAGAATTCTTGAACTTTTGAGTTGGATTATTGAATTGAAAGTTGAATTATTGTGCTAAAATTTAAGTTTATGGACAATTTTAATTAGAATTTGAACACTAGATTAATATGTTAAATTATAATTATTATCAAATATAATTAAAATTCATTTCAAGAGACACCCTCATTATGATTAAGGAATAGCAGAACAAAAGAAACTACATAGAAAACAGAATTTTGCCACATGCAAATGCATGTGAGAAAAAAAATATAGGAGTTAAAGCTTTTAATTAAACTGACATGTTCAAAATCTGATTAAAATTTTTAGTTCATATTCATAATTTAGATGTAGTAGTAGTAATTTATTGATTTAATTATTCTAAGATAGATAATGATATTTGCTTATCTTAACAAAATATTTGTAAAAGAATGTTTTTTTTTTGTAGTTACCCTTTGTAATTTCCAATGTAATACATAATTCTATGTTATATGTTAATAATTTTTACTAAGAGATATTTAGTACCTTGAAACCTTCAGATCCATTATTTTTAATTACTTTCAATAACTTTCAAATATAATAAATATTTATATGATACATATTTTTATAATATATTAATCATGTAATGACATTTATTGTATTTAAATTAAATTTTCATAAAAGAATTATATTTAATTACTATAATTGAATATACTTCTATCAGTATCCAAGATTAGAACAAGAAATCAACATTGTCTTTGGACTTTTTTAGGTATTAATTTGGTAGGAAAGTATGTAGTTGGATTGAACAAAATAACCAATAACATGTTAAAATCAAATCCAAATTCTAGTCCTAAACGAATAACAACTTAAATTTAAATCTTAATCCTAATCCTAAACGAATAACACCTTAAATTCAAGTCTAAATTCTAGTCCCTTAAATCAAAATCCAACAAAAAGTCCCAGTATAAATTGCCAATCCAGAAGGAATAAACATGCCCCGCTGAAATTCTACCCTCTTGAAGTTTTCTAGCAAATTCTAGTATGCTATTTTCCCCAAGTTTCTACTACTGATTTGATTAGTGATCATCAACATATATTATTGATATTTTTTTATTCTTAGATTTCATTAAGTATATTTGGATTACATTTTAGGATATGACACTTCGATATCTACTACATATCCCCATTGTTTCCCCGATATCTTTAATTCGGTATGAATTTTGGTCATCCGATATTTCCCCAACATCCAATACTTAAAACCTTTTGCCTTTTTCTGATTACTTTTCCTAATAATCAAATTATGTGATAATTCCCTCCTCTTAAACATAATTTCATTCAGTTGATTCTTTTACCAGTTTCATGTTTCTTGATTCTCTGTGATCTTACTTTCTTAACTTCTTAAACATTTTAGGCCTTCTTTGTGCAACTTTATCTCAGAAACTTTAATGCCTTGAATTTTCATTTCTGAACTGGGCTCAGTCCAATCCTGTGACTTGTGGCTTTCATAGATGCTATTTTTGTTTGAAGATATTCTGCAATTTTTTTTCTTATGGGCAGATTGATAATCTGTTGTAAGGTGTATATATATAACTGGTGAGTATTGTCTTTTTTAATCTTCATTCTGGTTATAAATTTAAGCGGTGCAGCTGGTATTCATATTTTGTGTAGAAAAATAATGCTGATGTAGGAATTATGTTGTATCTATTTATTTCCAGAAATAACTAAATTAATGTATTTATACTATTGCAGTTTTTGGGATGGCTACTTTGAATATCTCATGGAGCGATCTTCAAACAAGTAGGTCACTGTTCTTATTGGTTCCAATTGGTTGACGTCCTCCTTTTCCTGCATGTACTCATTGTTTCTTAAGGGTCCTCTTTTGTAACTTTTGAACTTATAGCAGCAGAGTTGATTTTTTACTTCTGATTCAAAAGATTCTAATTGTTGTACCTTCTTCAAGATAAGTGCAGACTTCAAGATACTAAAGGTGTAGGGGTGCAAATTTGAGCACAACTCGCGGTTGAAACCTTTTTGACTAGCAAAAAGGTTTATATTGCAACTCCACTTGCAGCCAACCCCTAATAGATGTCCAAAGAATATTGATATGCAATGACAAAACAGTTGCAACTACGACTATAATTGTAAATTGCAAAACTTTTAAATTGAACCAAGCAACTGCTACTGCATGTGACAGCAGGTGCAGCAATGCTCACTTTAATTGCATTTAGAACTGCAACGAACCAAACAGGCCCCTCGTGCATCCTTAGTATTAGAATTTTGATTTTCTAATTTAAAATTTCATGTAACATTATCTATGAAAGGCAAGCTACACAATAATATTTTAGTTGATTTATAACTCTTGTTCATTTGGGAATCTTTTTCCTATTTAAGATAGATTTCTAGGTACAAAAGTGTTTATGCTATAAAAATCTACTCTTTCAAAATGGAGATGTTTATGATTTTGATTTATTCTGAAGAGGGTGTCATCTTCTTTAAGTTTTGTTTTGTGTAATGCGATTTTGGGTGTGACCCCTAGTTTTTCTAGGTCTGAAATCTCAAATAAGCAGGCACATTTTTTTTTCCTTCTTTCTTTTCTCTCTAATTTGTTATTACAAATTCCAAACCTTAAATAGGTTTAGACCATCTCCAATTTTGTCCTCTATCACTAACCAATGAGCGGATTGGGTTGCGCTGGCTCAGATTGAGCCCAGCCTAGTTATACTCCTATATACCTATAATGAAAAATAATGGTTCTAGCCTATTTGTTTAGTATCTGCATTGCTGTTTCATAGGAGCATGATAACACTAAACAAACATATTTTTTAAATTCCTATATATTAATTCTAAATGTTTATTATGATGTTGAGGCACGTCGTTAATGATTGATTAGGTGCAGTGGAAGTACCCACAACTTTACAATTTTTTCTGGTTGGTCCTCAACATCACAATGTAATGTCCTGTCCTGATTAGCTGGGGTTTGCAATGTGAATTTATTTTGGAAAAGGGTTGAGAGTATAGCTTAGTTATTATTATTGTTGTTATTATTATTATTATTTGGAATTCCATTCAAGTTTGACCATGATATATATGCATCTTTTTCATGGCTTGGCAAAGAGTTGTGGTGCTTATGCCGAATCTTTTTTGGGGATTCAATACAAGCTTGACGTCGAGGACTGAAATTAATTTTTGTTAAGGTTTTTGTAAAGGATTTCTATCTTATATCTGATATTCTACTTTATAAGAATATTTTATATCTGTAAAAAACATCAAATATTGGATGATTGTTACATGTACATAGATTACTTGGACTTAACTCACTTATAGCTACCATCATAACGTTGTGTATGATGCACGCCCTTTGCCTCCTCCCTGGGAAATACTTTTGGCCTGTGAAATGAGAACAGTTTATGCACATTCAGTACTTGTAGATGAACATCTATATTGGATGATTAGAACTAGCTCATATGTGCTCAAGGTGTTACACTATCCTTTAGCATTTGAAACTTCACTTTCGTAATTGCACAAAGTTTTCATTACTCGTGCCTTCTTTGACTTTCTGTTCAACGAACTACTGTATGTCAAAAATTCGTTTTCCTTTTAAATGAATAATATGTGTCTGTTAATTTGAGGAACCATGATTCTTGGGACAACTTTAGTTGTCTAGTTTTCTCGATATTTTATTGTTGAATTGTGATATAATTCTTTGTATGCATTAACTACATACTAATAATCTTGAAATTGACCTTTTCAGAGAATCATGTAAATTCATAACCTTGATTTGAAATACTTACCCCAAATTTTGCGAGAATCATTTATTTATTTGAAGTTATAAAAAGTGTTGTGTTTCAAATCTATCTACATAACCTGTACTACTTACCTCTTCTGACGGTTGATTCTTAATGTAACATAACAGACGGTTGATTCTTAATGTAACATAACCTGTAATACTTGCCTTTTCTGACGGTTGATTCTTAATGTAACAGAGTAGCTAATTATGTGACCCTTCTGACTGCCCAGCTCATTGTCATGGCAACCCATATGGTAAACCTTATAGTTTATCATGCTTATGCTGGAATTGTTGGCGTTTAGTGCACTTGGTTTCAGCTCTGTACAGCATAACTGATTGTTCCAATTTCTTCTTTTCAATTTGTTTATGGAGGCCGGATTAGGATTGCCAGAAAATGATGGTTGGCACATGATCGAGGCAATTGCAGAGAAAAACAATATTGGATACAAGCAGCTTGTATGTTCTCTTGTTTATGTCAAGCTTCTGAACATCTTGCTAAAACATCAGCTATATACTTAGATTTTTACAGCAATGACTAACTAATCATTTATGAGTTGTTTCAGATTAGATTGAGAGCATTGCTGACACATATCCAACTACTCCGTGTTGGTTACTGGGGTATTTCAACTGGTAAATCTCAATCTTCATATGCTTTGTCGTCCCCACGTTCACAAGATGCATCAGATGAAAGTCAACAGCCTGCTGAGGCATCTGCGGTAGGCCGAAGTTGGGTGCAGAGCATGTTTAGCAGAGACAGAAGTATAAGAGCAAATTCTTTTAGTCGAGTTAGCAGGTGGGCGTCTGATACTGACAATTCGGGTATGTTCTTCCATCATGATGTATTACTTCCAAATTTATTTCTTTTGAGCTAAAAAGTTCACTTTATCCCAGTAGACATATGTTTCTTTTTAGGTACTCTGCAAATCAATTGTTTACTAATGGAAGTTTTCTTAATTGTTATTAACTTATTACTATTGTCAGGTTCAAACGGTAATTTGAAGCATGGTTCTTCGCCACATATATCAGAGATTCCTCCTGTTGGGCAGAAGAAAATTCAATCTAGCATGCGCACGCTTAAGGGTCACACAAGTTCTGTCACTGCTCTTCACTGTGTAACAAGAAGAGAGGTGTGGGATCTTTTTGGTGATCGTGAAGATGCTGGATTTTTCATAAGTGGGAGCACGGATTGTACGGTTAGATTTATGGAACTCAATACTTCCATTACTTTCTTTAGTTTTCTTGGTTTGACAATTGTAATTTCTAAAGTTTCTTTTAATTATCTCTCACTTATTCGGGTCTTCATCCAGTCTTATATTGTGTTGGTTACCTGAATTGCTTGCTTTTATGCACCAACCATGACATGCTTACTTATAATTATTTGACCTCCTTTGAATTTGTCAAGCTCCCCGTTTTTATCTACACTTCTAGCTTCTAGATCAATTTTAGATGAGTTTTTTATTTCAGCAGTTTTAACATTCTGTGTGAATCTGTTTGTTCTGTACTCTTCAACGTGACCATGTTCTTACAAATTTCACAGATTAAAATTTGGGATCCTACTTTACGTGGTTCTGAGCTTAGAGCGACACTCAAAGGCCATACCAGGTATTGAAAGCATGTCTTCGTTTCCAGAATTTCTTTCTTCATGCATTAAAGGCTATTTTAAGGATTGAGAGATGTTACATCTTCATTTATGGGAACTTCGGAAAAGGTCATTGTTACTTCAGAAGGTTCATACTGCATTTGAATTTACTACTATAGAACACATGCATTGCACGTGGTTATATTTGTATTGAACTTTGATGAAAATTGATATTAAAAAAATAATAGATTTATTAGAATAAATAATTTCAAATAATAATAGTTAATTACTAAACTAATGAATAAAAATTTTAAGTAATAATATTTATAATATCATTCTCCAGTTTTCCCATCTATTTGTATTTTAGTGGATAGGTTTCATTTCTAGTACTTGCTAAGGATAAACAGACTAAAAAATATTGTCATAATAAATTGCAACTGTATAACTAGGAGGAGTTTGTCAAAAGTTCATTAGAAAGTAATGAAAAAAATCTTTTTGATGTAAAACTTGCTACATATGGTTTACACATTCAAACAACTAAATTTCATTAGTTATCAGTTTATTATGCATTTTGTCCATTCTATTGTTTTAAGGGGTGATAAAAAGATATTCAGTGATAAAATTTTAGATGTTTTGCAGATTTGCATGTTTATACCAATACATTTTCATAAGTAAAGACAATAAACTGGGTATCTACCAAAGTTGACTATTTAGGGCCAATTGATAAAACTCATTCGGGTTTACGACGATCTAGTAAGGAATTTGGTCATTTAAGTAAATGTGATTTTCATGTGACATGTTAGTACTAACAAATCAATCTTGGGGGTTCTCAAACAAACTTTTTGGGATTAGTGACAATTTTACAAATTTTAGGGGCTAAGTGGAAAAAAGGCCAAACTTAGGAGGGTTTTGTGAGATTTAGCTCAACTCTTACTTCGTCCTTACCTTGTCTTCATCTCCATCTCCATTCCATCAAGGCGATCATAAACTAACTTGAAAATAGCGTATAATCCATCACTAAGTACCGATAATTTTCTTATCATTGTGAATTGTTGGCATTTGATGGCTGTAACTTTTCTACATCATTGAGGGTTTGGGGAGAAAGCCAATCAAAAAGCAATTTGAGCACAGTGATAAAAGACGAGAGAGAATTTGACTAAACTTCTCATGTGTTTCCATGAGAAATCATATATATGTGGATCCACAACCTCACGAACTGTTCAAAAAGAATTCAATATCTTGATGTGTGGCTTAAAAGCTATCAAAGTTCATTCTTGATACATAATTCTTCATTTGAAGTTGCTTGGGTTAAATTTTGTTTAATTTATAAAACATTCAGGATTAGCAATAAAAATGAAGATAATCCAAAAATAGTTGTGTCCATTAACAATAGGAATTATAGCGACTTAATATCATTAGGCATAAAACAACGTATGCATATACAAATATAATATTCCTAGTTGTCTCACAATTTCAAAATTTAGCTTCCTCATAGAGTACTTTTCTCAAAGGAAAAAAAATCTCAAACATGACTTTTGTTTCCTCACTTTACATATGAATTACTGAGAAAAAAACTCTTTTTCCTCAAAGAAAAAAAATCGCACAATGACTTCTCTTTGCACACTGTTACATATGTATGAATCATTCAATTAAATACAAAATATATTTCACTAATCTTGATCCATCCAAACTGTAATTGGTTAAAAGAAAATAACATACATTAGTTCCTCATTAAAAAAAGTTAAATGTTAAAAGCACATAGCTAATAGCATCC
The DNA here is from genome assembly GCA_022839385.1 of Asparagus kiusianus. NCBI lineage: Eukaryota > Viridiplantae > Streptophyta > Magnoliopsida > Asparagales > Asparagaceae > Asparagus > Asparagus kiusianus. Next base: position 36,027 of record BQKN01060042.1, read on the forward strand.
TTTGACTTCACAGTAAAAGAATTTTGATTTCTTCACGATACTTAGAATTTTAATTCTGCGCTGCCTCTCTCTCTCTCTCTCTCTATATATATA
>BQKN01060043.1:0-20228 GCA_022839385.1 Asparagus kiusianus
TATATATATATATATATATATATATATATATATATATATATCGCGCATTCGCGCACACACTAGCTGGAGCTTAATGTAGAAAGTCTTAATAAAGGTAGGAAATATGGAAATGATATACTACGTAATACATGATTATATATTACCTAATATAGAAGATATGATATCAATAGAATATATACTACTATATTTAACACCCCCAATTAAACTTACTGTAGGTCCAGACCTGAGAGATTTGATAAGATGAGCCAAGTTGCATAGATGATTGTTGACGTGATTTGATGAGAAGTGGTTGAATTGAGCACATCGGTGGCTGTAGTTGCAGGCTATGAGGTGGAGGTTGTCCATCGAGGGCGTGGATAAAGGACACGATGCAGAGGCTGTCTATTGAGGACATGAATATATGACGCAAGACGGAGGTTGTCCGTCGAGGGCATAGATGTAACATGAAGGCTATCCGTAAAAAGCGTGGAAAGAGGATGCAAGGTGCAAGCTCGTGTTGTAGCTGCATGTAGTTGATGTGGTCGCGTCTCTATGAGGGAAAGCGCGGTGGAACCCCTCAGCGGCTCGAGGTAAAGGGAGAAACAAGAGCCTCTCTCTTAGATCAAGATGAGTGCTCTTATACCATGATAATGTAGAAGAAGGCATGATATTATTGATGAGTATGATTACATACATTTATACTAGCTAGAGACTTAATGTGAAAAGTCTCAATAAAGACAAAATAAAGGAGAAAATAAGGAAATAATATATTACCTAATACATGATTATGTGCTATCTAACAAAAAAGATAGGATATCAAGAGTATATATACTGCTATATTTAACAGTGATGGTGTTTTATCTAGATTAAAATGAAACTCTTCAACAAGTAGAGAGATCTAGAGGAATTGAGAAAGCTTAGAGGATTGATGTGCAAAACCCCTCAAAGTTAAGCACCGTAAAAAAGTTATAAATTATGATACATTTATTGTCTCTACGTGATGCATTTTTTGTATCGCACAAATGATGCATGATACATACTAAAAGTGTGGGTAGAGCATATGCATAGAGCGTCTTTTACACATGTGAGAACTTGTTGGAAAAGTTTATGACACACACGTGTCATAAAACTCACGACACATATCTGTGTCGAGAGTGGTAACACATACATGTGCCACAAAAAGTTATCAGTATCCGAGAAAATATCCGTAACTATATCCGTTAGGATACGAAATATGGTTACTCAAATCTATAACCGATAGGATATGGTTACGGATATGGTTTTGTAGTGAAATATCTGTATCCGTATCCGAAATATCCAAATACGTATTAGTCATACTCTTACGATAGTTTCGATTATTAGATTATGGATTTGTGGTTAATTTTGATGATCAAGATGTATAATCTTAACTTTTCAATTATAATGGACATATTAACAAACTCTTTTGTATCACATGAACTATGTTTTTCCCAATACTATCTAGTTTTCTCATATCTGTTTTGTATCTGCATGCATATCCGCTTATATATCCGCATGTATATCCATAACCGTATCCGGTTTTAGCGGATATGGTTATAAATTTTTCTTACCGAGGTATATCCATATCCGTATCCGTATCCGAGTTGGGTAAGCGGATATGGATATGATAAGCATCATATCCGAGCCGTATCCGGACCGAATGCACCCCTAGTCAAGAGTGATGACACATAGTTGTGTATAGACCATAAAAATATAAAGAATACACCATCAACACTATAGCTAGGATTACTCTCACCAAAGCACACTTAACCATAAAGTTGTTTGACTTATACACTATCACATATGTTTAATCGCTAATATACTTAAAATCTTTGACTTTTTATTTAAGCCCATCAATAGATCCTCACACAACTAATGTGAGACTATTAGCCTTTTTCAAATTTATTTTATTTTATAACTAACGACACAAATATGTGTCATGATTTTCCACCCTTTTCATTCGTGTCACTATTGTTTAATCCTTTACAAATAAAATGATACTTTTACATCTGTCATAAAATAAATATGGATACATGCCACTTTTGTTATAGTATGTGTTCTATGGAATTAAAATGGTTAACGTTAATTATCTCAAAACTAACCAAAGTTAAAGGGTTTTTTTTGTGAAGCCACCCATTAACTATATTAGAGGTCTTATTGTTGCCTTAAATCGTCATATTCTAAAATTACTCCCTCAAATTATTGAAATTGCTACCGGTCCCTAAAATCTTTCTAGCTTTTTTCCATACTCTGTTAATAACCCTGTTTAAATTGGCAACTCAGGCTAGATTGGTTGTCTAAATAGGGCCCGCCCTCCCCCCAACCCCGCCAAATATATACATATAAAACGAAATTACTTTGAACGTGTATGTGAACTCGAATATAGAGTTTAAACGAGTTTAAAGAATCGGTTTTGTTTCGGACTTCACTAAAACTTCAAACAGTACCGGAGTATAGCAGAAAAGCCATAAAGAAAGTAATTAAGGCTAAACGGAAGGTTCCTAGCTTCCAAATCAAACGGTAACTTAATCAGTGGGAATAGTTTAAGATAACTAATAAGATTTGAGATAGCAAATTAATAGCAATTTCAGTAATTTTAATTAGGGGCTAATTTTAAAAACGTTACATGTTTAATTCACTCGTAGTATCTGAAAAACCCATCATATATTATTATTTCCCGAAAAAACACATCTCGATCCCTATCGCTCTCAATAACCCCATTTCATTAATAATTGTCTTCGCCTTTGAAAAGTACAGAGACCGCATTTACGTGGGTGAAACAAATACCAACTCTTCCTCTCTCTCTGTCTACATATTTTCTAGAGGGAGAAAGAGTCAGCCTCTCCTTTATATAAGCCACCAGCTTTGTTCATCATGTGTAGTCCCGAGAACTTCAGTCCCAAAAGAAAGACAGAAATTACCTTGAGATAGGAAAAAGAGATGGAGGTCGAGGGAGAGATTAAGATAATGAAGAACAATTTGGTGGTTGAGATACCAAAGTTCAAAAGGGTGTGTGTCTTTTGTGGGAGCAGCCCCGGGAAAAGGGTTTGCTACCGGGATGCTGCTGTGGAGCTCGGCAAAGAACTAGTACGCTTTTTTTTTTGTGGGCTTTTTTATAGTTTATGTACAATTATTATTGTTAATTCTTTTTGGGTTATTGTGATGAAGGTGAATAGAAAGATGGACTTGGTTTATGGAGGTGGGAGCATTGGGCTCATGGGTTTGATCTCTGAAGCTGTTCATAATGGTGGTGGCCATGTTATTGGGTAAATATCAATTAATCTTTTGATCCAAATTATTTTAAAACTTTTTTGTTCTGTTTTATTCGTAGCTTATTTTGTTCTAATTTCAGTGTCTTCGTTTATTTTATTTTATTTTGTTTAAGGATCATACCAAGGACTCTAATGGCAAAAGAGGTGCTAATTATTCCTTATGATCTATTTTGGTCTTCCTTAGTCAAAAGATAATTTCCTTTCATATATACTCTTTCTTTATTCTGTTCTCACTTTCTTTCTTTATTTCTTCTTCTTTTTTTTTTTTTGTTCGGTGGTTAAGATTACCGGGGAGACTGTGGGTGAGGTAAGAGCAGTGTCCAGCATGCATCAAAGGAAGGCTGAAATGGCTCGCCACTCTGATGCCTTCATTGCTTTACCTGGTCTCTCTCTCTCTCTCTCTCTCGTCCTTTTTTTTCAAATATTTTAAATGCAATTTTATTTTCATTTAAAAATTTCATAGGTGGGTATGGGACCTTGGAAGAGCTACTAGAAGTAATAACATGGGCTCAGCTAGGAATTCACAGCAAGCCAGTGAGATTCTGATTCATACTCATTAAACAAAATCAACCATTTTGATCTCTATTTATTTTTAAAATAAAATTTGTTGGAAAAAAAATAATTGTCAGGTTGGGCTGCTGAATGTTGATGGATACTACAACTCGCTTCTGGCGTTCATCGACAAGGCTGTAGATGATGGTTTCATTAAGCCTTTTCAGCGACACATTATTGTGTCAGCTCCTAACGCCAAGGATCTTGTTCAAAAACTGGAGGTAACTAAATCGATATTAGCTTCTTTAGTTACGGCAAGAAGAATAAAACATTGGAATTTTGATGCAGTACAAGTGTATTTAAGGTGGTATTAATTGATCTGTATTCAAGACTGTATCAATTTCGAATTACATCCAACATATGCGTTATTAAAGTAGATTTATATAGAATTTATATTTGAAAAAGTTCTTTTTTCGATTTGTGACTCTCATATCATTAGGGTTTTGATAGTGTATTTTGCTTTTAAATTTCCAAAGAAGATATTTTCTTGCCTCATTTGGGGTGCAAATAGTAATTAATGTTATCAACATGAATTAATTAGATACTTAGAAGAACGAGCTAGGGATTTTTCACTTAAAATACTTTCAAGATTTTTTCTAGTTAATTTTTGTCTCTTTGTATGATAATTTTTGAATGAATGCGCTGCTGCAGGAGTACGTGCCTGTGCAAGATGCAGGAGTGGCCAAGCTGATGTGGGAGAAGGAGCACGTTGGTTATAATTCCGCGCTGCATACCGAAATTGCTAGGTAGTAAAAAAAAGTAAAAAAGAAAAAGGAAATTAAACGACTGGGAAAAAAATGCAGCAGCTTAAGCCAATTGTATGACAGTTTGCTGCTGCGCTCATTTTGGCTTCTCTCTGTACTAATGTGGGCTTTGTATGCAAGCCTTGTCATCTTTTGTTGCTAAGTTTTATGTATGCAGATATGTACGTCTCTTATATAGTTATAAATGTAATTATTAAGGTAGCAGCTTTTGGGCATGCGCTCAGTTTGTGTGATTGCCTTCTTCTCTGATGCTTATATGTGCTGTCTGAGCCATTTCCTTTTCTTTATCTATCTAAAACTTCTTTTTGTTTATTGTTTTTGGAGCTTTGGGTTGATCATTTCTATAGAAGTATGGAGAGAGGAAGTGAATGGAGAACTCATGATGGGTTCCAAGGGGAGAGAAATGGGTTTCCTCTCTCGTGGGGAAGCTCTTCGCAATTTTGGCATACAAACTGAGGGTCCCAAATCAATTCCTTGGCTTTGGCTTGTAAACTTGTATTTCTTATGTCTTTTGACTCAACATATAATATTCAGCTCCTTTGACCTAAGTGAATGGTTGGATTTTCTTTCTTGAGTTTTTGGATGAATATTAGATCATTTTCTAAATTACAGCCATTATCTATTAATATTTTGATGGATACAAATTATTTCTAGCTGTGATAATTATCTTTGTTTTTAAATGTATTCAATTTGTTTTCTACCCTCGAGTTATTTGAAATGAACCGTTAGAATATATAAAATGTAATCCTTAATCCTCTCCCTAACACTACTAGAAAATGGGTTATTGCCTACGGATATTTAGCGACGGAATATTCCGTCGCTATAACATGACTTATAGCGACGGAATTTCCGTCGCTATTTAACCGTAGGAAAAACCGTTATAGCGACGGAAAATGATATTTTAGCGACTAAACATTTCCGTCGCTAAAATATTAGCGACAATATAAAATTCCGTCGGTAAATATGATATAGCGACGGAATTTCCATCGCTAAAAAAGTTTTTAACGACGGAAAAATCCGTCGCTAAAACTTTTGGGTGGGAAAAAATATTCGGGTGCGGGCGCCCAAAATTTTGAACACCCGCGCCCGATTTTACCGAGACCAAACCCCCCCTTCTCTCAGAACCCGAGACCCCCCCTCTCTTTCCCCCTCTCTCTCTCCCAGATCCTCCCCCCCAACCCTCGTCGCCGCCGCCTTCGCCGCCGGCTTCGCCGCACCTCAGACTCGCAACCCACCCCCTCTCTTTCCCCCTCTCTCTCGATCTCCCAGACCCGCGCCCCCCCCTCTCGTCGCAGCCGCCGTTGGGTGGAGCCGCCGCCGCCGCCGCCGCCGCCGTCGATCTCTCTCCCCCCTCTCTCTCAAGGTACCCCCTTCCCATCCCCCCTCAATCTTATTTATAGTTTGTGAAATAGGCCTGTTTTTTGGTGTGTGTGCGTGTTTTTTTTTTGGTAATTATTAAACGTCGTGAGTGTTGTATCTGAAAATAACATGATAATAGAGTTTGTAAGATTCAAATATTCTCTGCCCGTTGATCAGATAATTAACCCAAACAAGATCCAAATTAAGATACTAGATATAAGTAATTAGTTACGTACACTGTGAATGATGACATTGTTAAAAGAGTGACGGTGGTGTGGGTACTATTGATGTGTGTGGATCAGTGATCTATGCACAAATATATCGGACAAAAAAAAATAGGACTCTCTGGTGAGCACGGGTAGGATACTTGAAGAGAAAGTTTAGAGAGTTCGTTAAATTTGTGTTCTGCTTTGAGTAAGTCTAAGACTAAGTCTTAGTCTTTAGTCTTTAGGGTAGTTGCTTAGTGTTTCCTGATTTTCATAGTTGCATTGTTCACGTTGATTAGTTGAGAACGTGAGCTAGTTTTTCTCTTTCTGTTAAGATTGTAAAAGGTTATTTACAAGCCTAAGCTTGTTTTAATAAAAGTAGAGTTTTTATTCTCAACAATACTCTCGTGATCTGGTTGGTAATGTGACTATCGATTAAAGATTTACTTCAATTATGATCCCTCGAAACAATTAAACTTGTTATAAGGTGTCCCTTATTCTCGGCACATATGCAATCATGCGAGCCGTCACTCCCCCAGTCGGGTGAGCATCATTCCTCAAAGCCGTCACTCCCCCCTCAATCTTATTTATAGTTTAATTTTTGCAAAACCCAAAAATTATGGAAAAATCAAAACCCTAATAAAAATTAAAATCCTAATAAAAAATTAAGATTATAGTTATATAGTTTAATTTTTGCAAAATCCAAAAATTATGGAAAAATCAAACCCTAATAAAAAATATTCATATTGTTAAAATTATAATATAAAAAAATTAGGGTTAGGGTTAGGGTTAGGGTTAAGGGTTAGGGGTTAGGGGTTAGGGTTAGGGTTAGGGGAGGGTGAGGGTTAGGGTTAGGGGTTAGGGTTAGGGTTAGGGTTAGGGGAGGGTTAGGGTTAGGGTTAGGGTTAGGGGAGGGTGAAGGTGAGGGTGAGGGTTATGGTTAGGTAAGGGTGAGCGTAGGGGTGAGGGTTAGGGTTAGATGAGGGTTAGGGTTATGTGAGGGTGAGTGTGGGGGTGATGGTGAGGTTGAGGGTTAGGGTTAGGGTTGGTGTAGGGGTGAGGGTGGGGGTGATGCTGAGGGTTAGGGTTAGGGTTAGGGTTAGGGTGGGGGTGGGGGTGAGGTTGAGGTTGAGGTTGAGGGTTAGGTTCAGGTTTAGGGTTAGGGGATGGTGAAGGTGAGGTTTAGGGTTAGGGTTAGGGTGATGGTTACAATGAAGGTGAGGTGATTGTGTGGGGTTATCGTAACTATTATATCGCTAATTACATAGAAATTGCACACACTGTACACTCATATTTTTGAGCCGTAGAATACCCTGTCCAATAAATACTATATATAATCTCTTTATTTACTTGTCACATATGCATACAGGATTGTTGGCGGCGCTTACTCGTTGTTCTCCGTGTACTATAGTGTACTCGGAGAACGAATTGGGATCCTCTCCTAATGAATCCTCTTCTAATACCTACTAATAAGAAGATATTGGCCTTTGATTTATCAATCAAAGGCCAATATCTTATCCTTATCTCCCACCTACTTTTGTGCATGAGGAGATCTTGGCCTTTGATTGATAAATCAAAGGCCAAGATCTCATTAGGAGATATTAGGAACCCTCTCATTAGGAGAGGATCCGGATCCGATTAAGTACAGCGGGTAGGTACTGCCGAAATTTTGACGAAATAAAAGTACACTTGAACACACGTAAATACATATACACGCTACGTTTACATACCTAATGGGATAGAAGCCTTCCTCTGACAGCCGATCACACACACTTGTCCTATAACTTAAAATGATATATGTAAGGATATGCTCACTTCCATTAATTTTTAAATTCTAGATGCGGACAATTCCTGACAAATCGTTCATGGGCATACCACGTGATCGAAGGCATCTAGACACTCGATACAAGGATGGGATAGAAGCTTTCTTAGCCTACTCTGACACCAACCCTCTACGGTCACTCAGCGGGTTGATTTTTTGTCCTTGCAAGAATTGTAGGAATGATAAAATGCTCACTAGGAGTGACGTAAGTTTCCATCTGTCAATCAATGGATTTGATAGCTCTTATGTATTTTGGAGTCATCACGGTGAAGGCGTCCCGGTGATGCAATTAGAGGAAGAGTTTACTGATATCGACAATCCGACAATTGACACAACTGATATGTTGGAAGATATTCTTACCGTGCCGTCTTCGAGTGATGTTAACACTACTGATATGTTTCAAGATGTAGCCCGATTGATGAGACTTGTTGAAGAAAACGAGTCACCGTTATACGAGGGTTGCACCGAGTTCACAAGGCTTTCTTTTATGCTGAGGCTTCTTCATATCCAAACACTCAGTGGGATGACTGTTACACATTTCGAGATGTTATTAGACTTGCTCAGGAAAGTCATTCCAGGCGGCGAGAAGAGCATCCCCGCAACTTATTATGAAGCTCATAAGATTGTTGATACCCTGGGTCTTGATTACAAAAAGATAGACGCCTGTCCTAATGACTGCATCTTGTACAATAAGGGTAATGAAGGTCTAGAGGAATGTCCGACGTGTCATGTATCACGCTGGAAAAAACATACGGGCACATCTGAAGGCATATCATCCAATAAACAGAGCAGAATCCCTATGAAGGTTCTCCGATATTTTCCAATTATTCCTAGGCTGCAGAGGTTTTATATGTCTGCCGAGCTGGCTGAGAATATGCGATGGCATTCGACCGATCGTAAAGAGGACGGGAAATTGAGACATCCTGCTGATGGTGAGGCATGGAAGCACATCGATCGTATATACCCTGACTTTGGTAAGGAGTCTCGGAATATTAGGCTAGGGCTTGCTAGCGACGAATTTAATCCGTTTGGAGTAATGAGCTCTGCTTGGTCTACCTGGCCAATGTTGCTCACACCGTACAACCTGCCGCCGTCGATGTGCATGAAGCAGCCATACATGATACTGTCACTCTTGATCCCTGGAAGATATTCTCCTGGAAATGACATTGATGTTTTCCTCCAACCATTAATTGACGACTTGAAGCTTCTCTGGGATGAAGGCGTCAGCACTTACGATGCTTATGGTAAGGAGGCTTTCCGTATGCGTGCAATGGTCATGTGGACAATTAATGACTTTCCAGCATATGCTAACTTGTCTGGATGGTCGATGAAGGGTCAGATTGCTTGTCCGGTTTGCATGTCAGATTATGAGGGAAAGTTCCTAAAATACAGCCGCAAGTTCTGTTATTGGCAACACAGAAGATGGTTACCTACAGGGCACAAGTTCAGAAAGTTAGTAGGAAAGTTCGACGGCAATCCAGAAAACAGACCGGCACCACCAAGGCTGACCGGGGAAGAAATATTTGAGCTTCTACATCCTCTACCTAAAAAAATATTTGGAAAGAAAAGATTCAACAAAGAAAATCCATTTGGGGTTAGGAGAAAAATATTAAAGCAAAATTGGAAGGGAAGGGGAAAGGGTAAGCAAAATTGGAAGGGAAATAAACCTCGCACTGTCCAATCACATGTGCGTGTCTCTAAGGGTACTGAACTTCCGCATGGATGGTCAAAATTTAGCATATTTTATCAATTGCCATATTGGAGAAGTTTAAAAATACGTCACAACTTGGATGTCATGCACATCGAGAAGAACATATGCGAGAATCTCTTGAACACTTTGTTGCAGGACGGGAAAAAATCAAAAGATGACTTAAGGGCATGTCGAGACCTAGCAGAATTGAACATCCGTCCCGAACTGCAAGCTATAGATAAGGGTAACGGAAAGTTTGTACTCCCAGCCTCCCGTGTCACACTGTCGACGGATGAGATCCATAATATGTGTTTATTTCTAAAGTCCGTGAAGACACCGGATGGTTATGCTTCAAACATTTCAGCAAATGTGCATATTGAGGACAGGAAAATTTTGGGACTCAAGACACATGACCATCATATTCTATTGCATCAACTTCTCCCGGTTGCGTTGCGACATGCTGAGAAGGAACTCGCGATGGTGGTAATAGAATATTACGGTTTCTTCAAGCAGTTGTGCTCCAAGGTGATTGATGTCAGGGAGTTTGAAGAATTAGAGGGACGTGTAGCCAATACACTGTGTAAAATGGAAATTCTATTTCCACCATCGTTCTTTACGGTCATGGTGCATCTCACAATACATTTAGCATATGAAGCCCGCATCGCAGGACCAGTTCAATATCGCTGGATGTACCCTGTGGAGAGGTATTTATTATTATAATGCTCAATTAATATTTGTTAAATTACGTATATCAGTTTTATTTTGTCACAAATCATGAAACTATATGCTTGTAGGTATTTGGGTTTTATGAAACATTTGATGCATAATCGTACACGTCCTGAAGGATTGATAGCAGAGAACTATATAAGTAATGAGAGTTTGAATTTCATCTCTCGTTACTTGCGGGGTGTGGAGACAAGGCTCAACCGTCCCCAACGAATAATTGACGGAACATTTATTTTAATTCTCATAATTATTAGTCATTTTATTATTTTGTTTAACACACTGATTTGTATCTCTTTTTTCATTGTATGCTGAAGCGATTTTTCTTTCTTGACGATTACGCTTGTGCCTGGACTTACTGCTTCACGCAAATCAATCTATCGTTCAAGAGGTAGCGGTCAGAGCTGAAGAAAAAATATTTTACTCAAAGAACAGAAGATTGGGAGCGTTACTGGCATCTTGACGAGCGCGTAGATGGAGTTGATTTTTTTGCACTTTGCGATTATTGGGACACGGCCGAAGCTCAGGTATTATTGAAGTATATATCTTCGTTTATTGTTTGAAATTCTATATTATATCTGTTTAACATTCTTTTGCAGGAACAAGCTGAAATAGCAAGGAGGAACCGCAATGCGCCCCGCAGTTACGAGCATCACGGGGGCTCCAGGTCCTTCAGTCAACATTATCATCAATTGGCGCTTGAGGTATATAATATATTAGCTCTTAGGTTATCAATTTGAGTATAATTTATGTGTTATGAGTTAATGATATATGTGAATAAAATAGGGAAGGGGACAACTCGGGCATTTTGCAGATTGTATTCTGACTGGTTGGAGACCAAATTACGCCGATGAAGTGAAGAAAGCGCAGAATCGGGATCTGGTTGTAAGTAGCAGTTAATTTGTATATTTAATTTTTATAACAATGCATTTTAAATGTGTTAGAATTGACCGGGTTGTTTTGGTATATCGCAGGAGAAATTACATGCTAAGGTGCAGGAGCAATTATCACAGACTCAGGTCGATTCTAACACTCCGACCCGATTAAGTAGAGAGGAGGAGGATAGCATCATCGAGACGGTCATTGGACCGAGTAGGAAGAACAGATACAGGTGGAGAGGATCCGAGCATCGGCCGTACGAGTCCAGTAGCACCTACGAGTCTACAGCTCCACCAGGATGCAGTTCTTCTCAAGACCCGACTATGGAGTAGCGGATGAAAGCGATGGAAGATTGGCAGTCACGTCGGGAGTCGAAGCTACTCCAGATGGCGGAGGAAGAACGGAGGCGCCGGGAGCAGAGGGAGCTGGAATTCACTCAGTTCATATCGACTCTGCCTTCTGATGCTCAGGAGGCATATAGGAGACGGTTTTTGGCGGATCAGGTAATATATATATATATATATTTCTTTTTTAATTAAATGAATTAAATATAAAATTCTTACTTAGTTACGAGTATGCCATGTGACTAAATGATATCACACAAACTATTACACACAAACTATATCTCTCCGAAACACAACTAAAATTATATACTTAATGTTTTTATGTGATGGTGGTGTTGATGGTGCGTGCGTGCGTAGCGATGGTTGTATTGGCTAGTGAGTTGGTTAGTTGGTTGTTATTTTGTTTTGTTGTGGGGCGTTCGTGCGTAGGGTCATTGGTTATGTTGTTGGTTGGTGGGTGTTCTCGTCGTCGTCGTGGTGGTGGTGGTGATGATGATGGAGGGGGAGGGGGTGGGGGTAGGAGTTTGGTTGGTTCGTGGGTGGGGTTGGGGGATTGTTATTGTGGTGGTGGGGGTGGTGTTGTTATTGTTGTGTTGTGGTGTTGCATGTGTTGTATTGTCGTGATCGTTATGTGCGTGCTTGATGTTGGGTTTGGTCGTGGTGGGGGAGGGGGAAGTGTGGGGATTGGGTTGAGCTGGGTACTCGTGCGTGCGTGTGTGCGTGTCGGTGGAGATAGGTACGGGTGCGTGCGTTGTTAAAAACATGTGCGTGCTTGCGTATAATACATAAATATATGCCATGATACTCTCTCTGAATCATATAACATGTAAGAATATGCCATGATACTCTATTATTGCTATACTTGCATGTTATGCCTTGTTGTTTTATAATTTGTTACTTTACTGTAAAATTCAATTTTTGATGATGTACGTATTGCTCTATAACGTTTTATTTATTTTTTTAGGCTGGGACTTCTCGACAAGGTGGAGTTGGTGATGAGGATGATGATGATCGGGACTGAGTTTATTTGTTTTAACATTAAAAACAATGGGTGTGCTGTATAAATAACATTTCTAATGTTGGGATATTTATTATGTTTTAGTGAAATAATTGTTATATATGCGTGAAATATGTGTTATATGTGCTTGTGTTGTGTAAATTTACTGTACAGGTTATTGTTGTGAAATATATTGTACAGGAATTTCTAATTTTCAAAAAAATTTTAAAAAAATTTTCAGATGATTTTTAGCGACGGAATATCCGTTGCTAAAAGATCTTTTAGCGACGAAAAACTGACACGCCAGTTGTGCACTAATACAGTTTTCAGCGACGGATTTTCCGTCGCCAATATATATTGGCGACGGAAAATTATATAGCGACGGATATATGGCGACAGAAATACGGTCGCAAAAAGTATAATTAGGCGACGGAAAATCCGTCGCCAAAAAATATAGCGACGGTTTAGTATATAGCGACGGAAAATACCGTCGTCAAAAAATTATACATAAACGACGGATTTTCCGTCGCTATATAACCGTCGCTATAAATTAGCGACGGATTTGCCGTCGCTAATGGTAGATTTACCTACCCTGATAATAGTGACGGAGTTTTAGCGACGGAATTTCTTTTTTTCCGTCGCTAAAAGTTTTAGCGACGGATTTTAGACTTTTGGCGACGGATTTGTCCGTCGCCAATAGTCCCCTTTGCAGTAGTGTAACTTCAGAGTTATGATGTAATTAATAGTTAGAGGGGTTTTAGGATGAACTAATGGTGGAATTCATGTGTATAGTCGGTCCTACTCTCGTAAATATTAGAAAGAATAATTGATTTAAACTGAAAAAAAAATTGAGACAATGCCTAACAAGTTAAGTCTTGGGATAATTTGCTGTTTAGTTGCTGTTTAGCACTCGTTAAACTTGCTATGAGACCTAAGTTCTACATAACAAGTAGTATTGGACACCTTGGTTCCAAGACGGTTGGTGTGAGAGTATGGTTCCTAATTAACGGTACCAGCATTAATGGCCCCACCGATGTTTTTCGAATTGGGGTGGATTTGAGATACTTCAGTTTTCCCTTGAAAGGGTTGAGCTCACCTGATAACTTGGGGGCTTGAAATCAGGCTCTCCCTCTGTGATCCCCGACCAAGTTTCTCCTCCTTCGCAAAGACAAAATACTATTGAAGGCCAATTGTGATCCTAAGGGAGTGAAGTGTAATGATCCCAGGTCGGGACACTAAGGATTAGTCAGCGGGGGAGACTAAGGATTTTTCAGCTCGGAGTTGGTGGGAGAAAATCCTATGAATTTAGTAGCTATAGTCTGGCTTACGGTCGTCCACTGTGACCTCGTTAGGGCGGCTACGATATGGTAAGTCCTGTGATGGTAAGGATGAAGCCCACAAGGATGAAAGAACTTATGGTTGTATTTAGCCATATTTTTATGTTGGTTATTGATCAAAGACAAACCTGGATCAATCGAGGAATGATAAAGAACGTACAAGTTCGTTCCCCCCGCCCCCGGCCCCGGTACCCCCCCCCCGGGGTGGTAATTTCGGTGAATAATTGAGTCATAATTATAAGCTAGACCTCAATTACTCTCTCGATACCATCTGCTTTCACGTTGCATTTCTTTCTTTTAGGGCATAGCCAGGGGCTCGGAGTTATATATAATACCAGTTGTAAGAAATTGGCCCTAGCTCGGAGAGTTAAATAAATGGGCCTCAAATTGATGTGTGAGAACCAAATTAATCTAAATTCTCAACTTGTTAGATACTAATGCTGGGGAATTTTCTCTCCCCGCTAACTACAATATGCGCAACTCCGAAGCCAACCCACAATCAACAAGATATAAAACGACTACAATCAAGAAAAAAAATACCGAGATTTACGTGGTTCGGTCGACCAACTTCGACCTACGTCCACAGGGAAACAATACGAGCAATTCATTATGTATCTGGGAGAGCTACAAGAGGAACCACTCAACTCTCGTCTCCCAAGCTCTCAACCTCACATACATAATCAACTATCATGCATATTATCTCCAAAGCTCTCTCCTTACAATCTTTTAAACGGACTAAGACTACGAAACCCTCGTCTCTCGCACAATATTCTTAAATCAGGCTACGCCTTCTGCTAACCCTAGATTATAAGAATATTGGCTCTCTTTCCCTACTACATCTTCTCTCTACTCTCTTCTTCTTCTTAGTTTTTCCTCCAACAATAGAAAAATATATATGAAAACCGAAACACTATCTCTATCCTAACTTCCTAATTAGAATAGGATTCAAACTCATAATCATGATGGAACCCAAACTCCTAATCATGATAGATCTCTAATCCTATCTAATTCTCATGAAGTTCTACAAAGAATCAAAGACACAATCCCAACAATCTCCACATTGGATTTGATTTTCAAACTCTCTTGAAGATATATCATCATTGTCTTGAAATTTTGTCTCTCCCGCTAGACTCTTCTATTCATTTTTTGCACTTCAAATCGAAGTAGCCATACTCCTAATTAGAACGTCTGCACTCCAACCGGATGCCCCTGTGACCCTAACTTTCATCTGCCTCGCTCTGGCGCCTCCACCTCTCTTGTGCGCATCAAGAGATTTTCGCCACCTCTAACATTAGAAGAAAATCAATCATGCTTCTCCTCCCGAACTAAACTCGACAGTGTCCTTTCCCACTTGTTGTCCTTGTACTTCACCTGCATCGCTCATCACGAATCATATCGGTGTACCACTCCTACTCCACACTACGAGCCACATGCATTCATCTCCTCCATCACTTAGCTTGGACCGAATATGAGCCCTTATTGTCTTTAAGTCTAACGTCACTATCTCCATCAGCATATGTGTCACTCAGTCGTGCCTGCTTGCAAGCTCCACCTAGTCTGGCACTATCCTGTTCGAGTGTACACACCAACCAACTTCTGCTTCTACGATGACTCTGAATAATAATATGCTGACAACTCTACTACTAGAATCATATCTGATTCTCTACGCCAGTCTCATCTGTCGTATACTCGTTTGCCTTATCTATCATCAGACTTGTCTTGCTGTTGAATAGCGGAATATCGAACTTCGGATCCGAAGAAGTCATCATTCTCTAACGACGATCAAAAATTCAAATTAGTCACTATAGAGATTGGATTTGATAAAACCGATGCCAAAAACGAACTCAACATGTCTAAAAACCCTAAGAACGACTCCTGGATCACTAAAATCTACCTCCAAATCCTCAATCAAAAGACAAATCCATCTCAACTGTTAGATCTGTATGAATAGTACCCACCACGCGCTATAGTGTTTCTCTATAGTATCCAGCTACAGTTCTCGACTGATACAGTATGCCACTGTTACAATAATATTTTCCTTTTCTTTTTCTTTTTCTTTTCATCTTGATTCTTGTAACGCCAATCTTCAATCTTGCACGACGTTGTTTTCTATCTTATGAATTCACTCCCGGATCCATCACCATCGCTTTGATACCACTTGATGGGGAATTTCACTCCTCGTCTACTATAATATGTGCAACTCCGGAGCCAACCCACAATCAATAAGATATAAAACCATCACAATCAATAAAAAAGAACACCGGGATTTACGTGGTTTGGTCGACCAACATCAACCTACATCCACAGGGTAACAATACGCGAAATCACTATGTATCAAAGAGAACTACAAGAGAAACCACTCAACTCTCGTCTCTCAATCTCTCAACCTCACATACATAATCAACTCTCATGTTATCTCCAAAGCTCTCTCCTTACAATCTTTTGCACAGACAAAGACTACGAAACCCTCGTATCTCGCATAATATTCTTGAATCAGGCTATGCCCTCTGCTAACCCTAGATTATAAAAATATTGGCTCTCTCTCTACTATATATTCTCTCTACTTTCTTCTTCTTCTTTGTTTTTCCTCCAACAATAGAAAAAAATATATAGAAAAACTAAAATCCTATCTCTAGCCTAACTTCCTAATTAGAATAGGATTCAAACTCCTAATCATGATGGAACCCAAACTCCTAATCATGATAGATCTCTAACCCTGTCTAATTCTCTTGAAGTTCTACAAAGAATCAAAGACACAATCCCAACAACTAACTTTCAATTAACTAAATTCATCACTTTTTACCCAAAAGGGTCTAGTCGAGTTGGTAAGCTGCCTATGAGTAGTACTCTAAGGTTTTAGGTTCAACTCTTTTGAACTTGAATTTAATTTCCAGGAACACCTGAGGTCATGTGTTGGGGGGTGCCCCTTCATGCCCGAGGGGTTTGATACCCATAGTTGAAGGATTATGTGGAAGTTCCCTAGCCAAACCCAAATAAAAAAAGGAAAGGAAAAAAAACATCACTCCTTAATCTTCCAATGTGAGCATTAAGATTTTAGGAAAATTTTTGCATATGACCCAAAAACAAGTTTCTAATGTGACAAGGCCCCTCCCTTTTTAGGCTTGTGCCTTGATCTGAAAATGAAAGATATAATAAGTTTAGGCCCTTCATCTCACCAGTATCTTCCAATATATCCAAACTACCCCTCCTATCATAGATTTACAAATCACACCTCACAAAAAATATCTTCAGTGATGGTAATTGGCCATCCCATTATATGAGAAATGATTGTGTCATCACATCAAGGTTGTGGACGGATTTTGGAGGGAAGTTTTAATACTTCACTCCATTAGCGCTCTCGTGATAAATGGGAGATCTCAAGTTCTTTAGTAGTAAGTACAATTGGTCTTCAAATTCTCTTATTTTATCTCAATTACACCCCTTCACAAATAGACGAGTAACCTCTCATATCTATGGTTTCCTTAGGCAAGGAGGTTGTTCTCTTGAAGGTAATGATCTTGGATAGAAGCCGGTGATGTTTTAGTAGGTAAATTAACTCCTTAGGAAGCAAACAGATCCTCGTATGCTCCCGAGGATAGATTATTAGGAGCCATACTTGGCATTTAGGTATCCACTATGAAAGAAACTTCTCTAAAGTTACCCGTATGTGCAAGACATTGAGTTATTGATGTGCGCTAGATATAGAAAGAGGGGGCTTCCAATTATAATCCATAAAAGGAGTCGTGTATACATTTCATAGAAACATGAAATCAAAGTGGGTGATAAAGTAGTTGGAAGATATGGTAATAAAGGTACAATTTTAAAATTTTTGTCTTGATAAGATATTGCCTACTTGCAAGATAGAACACCTGTAGGTATGGTCTTCAACCTAATAGAAGTATCCTCATAAATAAATGTGGGACAAATATTTGAATGTTCGCTTGGGTTAGCAAAGAATCTATTAAAGAGACATTATAGGGTAGCAACTTTTGATGAGAGATATGAGCAAGAAGCTTCGAGAAAATTAGTGTTCTCTGAATTATATGACACCAGTAAGAAAACAAAAAAAAAATCCATGAACCTGATTATCTTGGAAAAACTAAAATTTTTAGAAGAATAGTACCTAACACTAAGGATGCTCTGAAATCTTTTCGACTGCTCATTCAAGAGCTACGATCTTTGTGTCTAGAACTAAATCATTTCCTTATTTGAGAAGAACTTTTAGATTAATAAGAAAGAAGTTTGATCTGAATGAATGAGAATTTCAATTTTATGATTAACCGGTATAAACATCAATATCTTTGAATTAGGCTCGTGTCACCTCAACAACTAAAAGCTTGGGCCAACAAAATCCTACCCAATTGAGAGATAGTTCAAGAGGTGACAAAAGCCCTATTCTTTTTATTATAAAACCAATAAATCAGAAAAAGATGTATTTTTTTTGTGAAAGAATATCTGGACCATAAAAAGTGAAATTTATGATTGTGGAAACTATCGGGTGATCGGAACTAAAAAGGAAAAAGAGGAACCAAGATTTTGTGAAGATTGCACAGGTGGAATTTATTGATTCTCGATAAAGAAGATATCAAATGGGATACATCAAACTCGCATGTCCAGTAACTCATGTGTGATATTTGAAACAACTTTCAAGCTATCTATTATATAAACCCCTTAAGGAATTAGAAGGCTTAATATACTGCGATGTGTGATTTGATCGAAATTTGCATCCTATAGATTTAGACTAATAAATTGTCATTTCATTCAATATGATTGGGGAACCCCGACTTTGACGTGTGTCTTTGAAAGAGTAACATGAAGCTTAGAGTTTTTGGTGTGTTCAATACTTCCAAATGAAAGGAGAATTGATCCATGGTCAATTCCATAACAAATAAATGAGAATTGCTTGTTATACATTGTGAAAAAAAAGATTTTTCCATAGAAGTAGTCATTCCACTTCAATTATAGAAGAGATTATGTTCAAGCAAGCAAGTAGGGAATGGTTATAAACGTCTATCTATCACATATATGCTTCAGGGGCATCGTGACATAACCATCGAGGTGAATAGGGACCTAAAAGATCGAATGGAACAAAATGATATATAGATAGGTAAATCCCTTACCAGACTAAAATTATTCCTTTAACTTTAAGGGGATTCATCATTTGAAGGGAAGTAGACTACTCAATAATTTCACGTTTCAATTTGACCATTTTCAAACTCAAGTTTGATGCATTAGATTAAAAATCCCATATGATGCATTATCCTAGAAATATAAATCTAAAAGACAAGGAAATCACAATTTCTCATTAAAAAATAATGATGATTTGAAGTGTATGATGGACCATGATCATAATACGGGATATATAGATATCAATCTTTACGCTACTATAGAGAAAGAGACTTCTACTACCCATAAATGTAAAACCTAGTTTTTCCAATCCATTTAGAGCAATATCAATTCCTTTTTTTTTATTTTAGAATAAATGAATTTCCCCATGTGATGCCCTTCACTCTTTAATGCTGTCAACAAACTTAAACTGTAATACCCCAACCCTTGAGAGGGTGATATGATTAGTATTGATAGATTTGATTGGAATACTCATACAACCAAGATGCATCTTCCTTTCGGAAACCCAACTCTTAAAAACTCCAAAGTTAAGCGTGCTTGGCCTGGAGAAATTCTAGGATGGGTGAACCCCTGGGAAGTTTTCCAGGGAGCATATGAGTGAGGATAAAACATGCTGAAAAGACATGTGGTGGTTTGTGAGGCCAGTCCATTAGATCTAATAGCGCACTGACTCCGGGATTCCGGGGCAGGGTGTTACAAATGGTATCATAGCAAAGTCAACCGGAATTATGAGAGCTAAGTGCTATGCGGCGCAAAGTGCTACGTCGAGAGGGCGGGAGCCACCTCTTGATGCCGTAAGAGTCACCTCTAGAATCTCACACAGATGGTATGGTCTTGGATGATATGATTTGGCGCAACGAGGACGTTGTGAGTTTAAGTGGGGGAGATTATAATACCCCAACCCTTGAGAGGGTGATGTGATTAGTATTGATAGATTTGATTGGAATACTCATATCACTAAGATGCATCTTCTTTTCGGGAACCTAACTCTTAGAAACTTCAAAGTTAAGTGTGCTTGGCCAGGAGAAATTCTAGGATGGGTGACCCCCTGGGAAGTTTTCTAGGGAGCACGTGAGTGAGGACAAAACGTGCTGAAAAGACATGTGGTGGTTTGTGAGGTCAGTCCATCAGATCTAATAGCGTACCGACTCCGGGATTC